>MIQA02016253.1:0-15744 GCA_001887855.2 Sclerospora graminicola
TCTGTAACACCTCAAGGTAAAATAACAAAAGGGAAACCTACACGTAAAAAAAAAAAATTAATTATTCAATAAAATATGTCAAGAAGTAAATATAAAGGTCCATTTTTCAAAGTTAATTTTTTAAAAAAAAAAAAATGGATGAAAATAACTAATAAAAATTTAACTATATTACCGGAATATGTTAATTATTCTGTAAGTGTTTACAATGGAAAAATTTTTATTAATTTAAAAATAAATGATAAAATGATTGGTTTTAAATTTGGTGAATTTATTAATACACGTAAAAAACATATATATAAAAAAAAAAAAATAAATTATGGGTCAAAAAAGTATACCAGTTAGTTTAAGATTAAATAAAAAAAAGAATTGGAATTCGAAATGGATTGTTGCTAATAATGAGTATTCCGGTTTATTACATTTTGATTTAGAAATAAAAAAATATTTTCAAAATATTTTTAATTATAAAAATTTAAAATTAATTGATATTAAAATTATAAAAATATCAAATAATATAAATATATATATTTATATTCAAAAAAATGCAAAAAAATATTATAAATTATCTTTTAATAAAATAATACATCATTTCAATTTATATTATCCAAATAATAATATAAAAATATTTATTAAAAATATTTATTTTTTTGAATTTATTAATTTAAGACAACATTTAAAAAAGATTTTTATTCGAATAAAAAAAAATAATCGAATTAATAAAAATATCAAAAAAATGATTTATAATTTTAGTTATGCACTTTATACTAAAAATATTAATATAATAACATTTTATATTAAACAAACATTAGAACGAAAAAAAACACATAAAAAATTTATAAATAATATTAATAATATGCTTAATGAATTTTTTAAAATATTTTCTAATTTTGTTGGATATCGTTTACAATTTAAAGGTCGTTTAAATAAATCAAAACGTAAAAAAAAACTAATGTTTCAAAAAGGTAAAATTCCTTTAAATACATTAAAATATAATATAAAATATCATTTTAATGAATTTAAAACACCATCAGGTATTTGTAGTATTAAATTATGGATTTTTTTTAAACCCTTAAAAAAGACAATTAATTTTAAATTAAAAAAACAAATATTTTTACAGAAAAGAAAAAAATTTTTTAATTATGCTATTCCCAAAAAAAACTAAGTATAAAAAACAATTTAAAGGTAAAGTTATAGGTAAAACAATAAAAGGTAGTAAAATTATTTACGGTAAATATGCAATTAAAGTATCAGAAGAATCCCGTTTAACTTCAAAACAAATTGAAGCAACACGTAAAATAATCATTCGAAAAATGAAAAAATTAGGATTTCTTTGGATCCGAATTTTTCCGGATATACCTATAACAACAAAACCTACAGAAAATCGTATGGGTAAAGGAAAAGGAAATGTTTCATTTTGGGTTGCTAAAGTTAAAAAAGGTCAAATTTTATATGAGATTAGTGGTATTTCGTTAGAAAATGCAAAAAAAGTTCTTAAAGCAGGATCTAATAAATTGCCTGTTAAAACAAAATTTATTTATAAATAATAAGGCTTATAGTTTAATTGGTTAGAGCATACCGCTCATAACGGTATAGTTGTAGGTTCAAATCCTACTAAGCCTAATTAATAATTTTAAATGAAGAAATTAAAAAAACAAAAACTTAATAATTTATTAAAATATTCACAATTTTTAAAAAATAATTATTTAAAAAATAATAAATTTAAATTAAAAAATATTTTATTTAATGATCAAATTTTATATAAAAATCCAATTTTAGAAGCATCTATAATTGAATTCAATAATTATGAAAATATTTATTTACCATTTACTTTGATAAAAATAAGTGAAATTTCAACAATAGATTTAAAATATAAAAATATTTTATTATTTAATTATGATTTAACTTATAATATATTAAAACAATTTAATAAAATAATGTTTCCATATGCTATAAATCCTAAAAATACTTCAATTAAAGGTCGTGTATTAGGTGGAACTCGAAGAAATAAAAAAATACTTATTTCTATTTTAGGTTATATTTTTACAATGAAACCTAAAAAATTACATATTGCGTTGGATTTTCGAAAAAGATTTTATTTTAATAAATATAATAAAAAAGGACTTTATAAAAAAAAAATTAATGCAACACAATTAATTAATTGTTATAAATTTAAATATTTAAATTTTAAAATTAATAATACATTTAATAAAAAAACTAATAATTTCAAAAAAAAACAATTATCAAGACTTTCTTATGTTCGATTTATTTTAAAATTTTTAAAAATTAAAAAAAGAAGAAAAAATAAACATTTTTTCAAGAAAAAACAAGTGTTCTTTCAAAGAAAAAATATGTTGAAAAAAAAGAAATAATATTAAATTATGCCACAATTTGATCAATTTTCATTTTTAGATCAAGTTTCTTGTTTTTTGGTTTTTTTCTTTTTTTTTTATATTATTCTTACTTATTTTTTTTTACCTCAAATTTGTTATAATTTGAAATTTAGAAAAAAAAAATTAATTTTTGATAATAAAAAAAAAAATCAAATTAATTTTGAAAAAAAGAATTTTTTTTTTTTTTTTAATAATTTTTATACAACTTTTTGTTCTACTTTTGAATTATCTATTTCCAAAAAATTATCAATACATAAAAAAAAAGAAAAAACCAAAAAACAAGAAACTCCGATTATTCATAATTTATTAAAACAAAAAATTAATTTTTTTTTGAATCAAAGATTTTTATTATTTAAAAAAATTTTTATTTTAAATTAATTTTTAAATAAATGTATAGCTCAGTTGGTAGAGCACTGGACTTTTAATCCAATGGTCTTGGGTTCGAATCCCAATACATTTATTGGGGATATATTTCAATAGGTAGAAAATATGTTTTGCAAATATAAGGTTATCGGTTCGAATCCGATTATCTCCATATTGATTTTAATTATATAATTTTATGCAAAAAAAAAAAAAAAAAATATTAAACAGCGTTATTTATTTAAAAATTTTGAAAAAAATAGATTAACATTAAAAATTCTTTCAAAAAATTTAAATATTAAAAAAGATTTACGATGGAAATTACAACAAAAATGGTTTTTTTTTCATCAAAATTCTTCTATTACTCGAATTAAAAATTTATGTATTTTAACTGGACGTTCTAAAAGTATTTATCGTTTATTTAAAATTTCAAGAATTCAATTACGTAAATTAGCCTCAAAAGGTTTATTACCCGGTGTTTCAAAATATAGTTGGTAAATTTTATTATGATGATTGTAACAGATACTCTTTCAAATTTATTTTCACAAATAAAAAATGGTTATTTAGCCAAAAAGTCAAAAATTATACAAAACAAATCAAAACAAAGTATAAATATTCTAAATATTTTAACTCATGAAGGATTTATAAAAAGTTATAAAATAAATTCCAAAAATAAATTAAATATATATTTAAAATATAAAAAAAATAAAGCAGTTGTAACACATATCAAACGTTTATCAAAACCTGGAAAACGTTTATATATAACTAATAAAGATTTATATAAAAAAAAAACAGGTTTTTATCTTATTTCAACATCTTTAGGTATTTTAACTGATTTACAGGCTAAAAAATTAAATGTTGGTGGTGAATTAATTTGTCAAATTTTTTAAAATTATGATTCAAATATTAAAAACAGATGTGAAATTAAAAAATAAAATTTTTTTTAAAAGTTCGTTAATAAATATTCAACTTTTTTTTATAGATCAAAGTTTTATTTTTCCAAATAATATAAAAATTTTTAATAAAAATGAAATAATTTTTTTTGAAACATCTTTAGGATTATTATCATTATCATTAATGAATAATATATATTGTTTTATTAAAAAAAATAAATTATTAATTAATTATAATATAATTAAAAATAAAAAAAGTATTTTAAATTTATATAATAAATTAATTAAAATAAAAATAAAAGGTGTTTTACGTGGTTTTAAAATTAGTTTATTTTTAAAAGGTATAGGTTTTAAAGCTTTTATTAAAAATAATAATTTAATTTTAAAATTAGGATTTAGTCATGATATTATTATATCAATTCCTTCTAATATCAAAATTATTAATCAATCAAATATGTTAATTTTTAGTAGTATTGATTATATATTTTTAAACCAATTTGTTTATTATATTAAAAATCATAAACAACCTGAACCTTATAAAGGGAAAGGTTTATTATTAAAAAATGAAAAATTTTTTCAAAAAGAAGGAAAAAAAAGTAAAAAATAATTAAATATGATAAAAAAAAAAAAAAATAATAACATTTTATTAAATTTATTATTTAAATCAAAAAACATGTATGGAGATTTATTAATTTATACAAATAAAGAAATATTACCATTTATTTATGGTAATAGATATGATCATACTATAATTAATTTAAAAAATGTTTCTTTTTTTTTAAAACGTATTTTTAAATTAATAAAATATACAATAAAAAAAAAAGAAAAAATTTTAATAATTGGTAATTCAAATGAAATTAAATTTTTATTTACAACCGCATTTAAAAAAAAACATTCTAATATTATTTTTTTTACTAATGACTGGATAAATGGATTAATTACTAATAAAATTAGAAATACAACATTTAATAAAATAATTCATTATTTAATTAAAGAACATGAAATCAAATTAATTTTAATAATTAAAAGTTCAGTTAAGGATACTTTTTTAAATCAAGAAATTTCAACTTTAAAAATTCCAATAATTTCATTAATTAATACAAGTCAAACTATGAAAAATATTAATTATCCTATTGTAACAAATTCAAAAAATATTCAATCAATATATATTTTAATGTATTTATTACGTAAAATGTTTTAATAAATAATATGAATAAATTAAAACCAAGAAATAAAATATGTTTTCAAAATAATAAAAACATTCATATAAATTTAAAATTATTAAAATTAAGATCAAAAAAATGGAATATATTTAAAAGAAAATTACGATATAAAAAAGAAATTAAACCTGAAAAACGTAAAAAATTTTTTCAAAAAAGATTATTTGAAAAACAACAATTTAGAAATTTTTATGGATGTATTCATGAATATCAATTAAAAAATATATTTAAAAAATTATCAAAAAAAGATAATAAAATAAATATATTTCAAAAATTTATTATAATGTTAGAAAGTCGTTTAGATATTAATTTAGTAAGATTAAAATTAGTAAAAACTATTTTTCAAGCAAAACAATTAATTAATCATAAAAAAGTTCAAATTAATAATAAAATTATAAGTAAACCTAATTTTATATTAAAAAAGGGGGATATCGTTTTTATTATAAAAAATTATAAATATGCAAAAAAAAAAAAAAAATTATGACCAAAAAAAATTTATTAATAAAAATTATGACCAAAAAAAATTTTATTATAAAAAATTATAAATATGCAAAAAAAAAAAAAAAATTATGACCAAAAAAAATTTATTAATAAAAATTATGACCAAAAAAAATTTATTAATAAAAATTATGACCAAAAAAAATTTATTAATAAAAATTATGACCAAAAAAAATTTATTAATAAAAATTTTAAAATTAATAAACCTTATTTTAATAAAAAAAAAAAAAAATATTATTTTCGAAAGAAAAAAGATATTTATTATTTTTTAGGTGAAAAAAGACCAAAAAAACCCTTAACAACTGAATATTTATATAGAAATAAAAAAATAAAAAAAGGTATTTTTTTTAAAGAACCTACTTTTAAAGCAATTTTATATCCTTTTCATTTAAATTTAAAATTAATTAATGAATATTTAAAAAAAAAATAAAAATTCAATTTATTTCAATGGTTTAAGTATAAATAAATAGTAATAATAAAAGCATTAAATGAATGCCTTGGCATTAATTTTATTTTTAGGACGTAAAAAATGCGAAAAGCTATATTAAATAATATATTATTTCGAAATATAGATTTCCTAAAGAAAACTTTTTCTTTGTGAAAATTTTAAAAATAGTGAATTGAAATATCTAAGTAACTATTAAAAAAATCAAACGAGATTCTGTAAGTAATGACGAATGAAAATGGAAATTAGGTTTATAAAAATCAATTAAATTATTTGAAAAATTTTGAAAAATTTACTAAAAAAGGTGAAAGTCCTGTAGAATAATTTTTTTTTATAATAGTAAAAAGAGGTATGTGTAATCTTTTTTGAATATTGGGGAACCACCCTCAAAACCTTTTAAAAATTAATGATCGATAGTGAACAAGTACTGTAAAGGAAAGGTGAAAAAAAACTTTTGAGTTTGAAATAATTCTGAAATTTAATGTTAATAATCAATTGGAACTTTTAAAAAAAGTGACAGTGTACCTTTTGCATAATGGGCCAGCAAGTTTATTGTTATAGCAAGCTTAATTTAATAAAGTAGGCGTAGATAAATCAAGTTTTAAAAAGCTGTAAGTTATATAAATAAGACCCGAAACTGAGTGATCTAATTATGAACAGATTGAAAAATAGGTAAAACTATTTGAAGGATCGAACTCACATATGTGGCAAAATATGGAGATGATTTGTGATTAGGAGTGAAAGGCTAATCAAACTCAGAGATAGCTGGTTTTCCGCGAAATCTATTGAAGTAGAGCATTTAAAATCTTTTTTTGGGGTAGAGCACTCATTGAGCTAAGGGGCTTAAAAACTTACTAAATTCTTGGAAACTCCGAATACAAAAAAACGTTATTTAAATAGACAGACATTAGGCGCTAAGGTCTTTTGTCAAGAGGGAAACAGCCCAGATTGATCGCTAAGGTCTCTAAATAATATTCTAAGTGAAAAAGGAAGTAAAAAAATAATGACAACCAGTAGGTAGGCTTGGAAGCAGCCATCCTTTAAAGAAAGCGTAATAGCTCATTGGTCTAGTTTTTTTGCGCCTAAAATGTATCGAGACTTAAGAAATTTACCGAAGCGGCAAGTTTTATGAAAAAATAAAACGGTAGCGGAACATTCTGTAAATTAATAAAGATATATTGTGAAATATATTGAAGATATCAGAAAAGAAAATGCTGGCATTAGTAACAAAAAATAATGACTATTAATCATTATCACCGTAAATCCAAGGGTTTCTATGTTAAAATGAATTCTATAGAGTGAAACGGCCCCTAAGAAAGATTTGACGAAAGCAAATTTTGATGGGATAATTTTTAAATTAAATTTTTTAAAAAAAGTGACAAAAATTTTAAATTTTTCAGGAAATAGCTTTTTTAATTAAAAACCGTACCCTAAACCGACACAGGTGGATAGGTCGAGTAGACTAAGGTGAATGAGAGAACTATGTTGAAGGAACTCGGCAAAATGACTTTGTAACTTCGGGATAAAAAGTACCTAATTTAACTAATTAGGTGGCACAGAATAGGGGGTTGCGACTGTTTAATAAAAACTTAGGACTCTGCTAAATGGTAACATGATGTATAGGGTCTGACACCTGCCCGGTGCTGGAAGATTAAAAGGAAATGTTTACGCATTGAATGGAAGTCCCAGTAAACGGCGGCCGTAACTCTGACGGTCCTAAGGTAGCGAAATTCCTTGTCGGGTAAGTTCCGACCTGCATGAATGGTGTAACGACATCCCCGCTGTCTCCAACATTGACTCAGTGAATTTGAAATATCCGTGAAGATGCGGATTTTCTATAGTTAGACGGAAAGACCCCGTGAACCTTTACTACATCTTTATATGGTTATTTTATCTAATATGTGTAGTATAAGTGGTAATCGTTTAGACCTTTACGCTAGTAAATTGTTTAGATATCTTTGAAATACCACTCTTATTAAAATAAATAACTAATATTTTTTAAATAGACAGTGTATGGTTGGTAGTTTGACTGGGGCGGTCACCTCCTAAAGAGTAACGGAGGTGTACAAAGGTAAGCTCAAATTGGATAATTTTATCAATTGTAGAGTATAATGGTAAAAGCTTGCTTGACTGTAAGATAGACATATCAAACAGGGACGAAAGTCGGTCATAGTGATCCGATAATTCTTTGTGGAAAGATTATCGCTCAACGGATAAAAGGTACTCCGGGGATAACAGGCTAATGACTCCTAAGAGCTCCTATCGACGGAGTCGTTTGGCACCTCGATGTCGACTCATCACATCCTGGAGCTGAAGAAGGTTCCAAGGGTTCGGCTGTTCGCCGATTAAAGTGGTACGTGAGTTGGGTTTAGAACGTCGTGAGACAGTTTGGTTCCTATCTTCTATAGATATTTTGAAAAATGAAAGAATCTAACTCTAGTACGAGAGGACCGAGAAGGGTAAATCTCTGGTGTATCGGTTGTTTAAAAGCATTGCCGAGTAGCTAAATTTATTTTGGATAATTACTGAAAGCATCTAAGTAAGAAACCGTTCTTAAAAATTTTTCATAAAAAAACTGTAAAAGATGATTACATAGATAGGTTTTAAGTGTAAGTATTGTAAAATATTTAGCTTTAAAATACTAAAAGTTTACAAAATTTAAATATATTTATTTCTTTGTAGCTCAACGGTAGAGCAAATGGCTGTTAACCATTAGGTTATAGGTTCAAATCCTATCAAAGAAGTTTTTATATTGGGGTCGAATAGCCAAGCGGTTTACGGCAATAGTTTGCTAAACTATCGGTTAATTAAATTAACTCGTGGGTTCAAATCCCACTTCGACCTATTAATAAGATGATGTAGTTTAAAGGTAGAGCGTGGGAATCATAATCCTAATGTTGTAGGTTCGAGTCCTACCATCATTATAATTAAACGGAAGATAGCATAGTCTGGCTAATGCATCTGTTTTGGGAACAGAAGATCAAAGGTTCAAATCCTTTTCTTCCGAAAATTGCGCATATGATGAGATAGAGTAATAGGTTAACTTGTCAGGCTCATAATCTGAAGATGTAGGTTCAAGTCCTGCTCTCATCATTTTATTATAATATAATAAAATAATTAATTATGATTCAAATTCAAACTAAATTAAAAATAAATGATAATAGTGGTATTAAAATAGGACAATGTATTAAAATTTATAAAAAAAAAGTAGGAAAAATTGGAGATACAATTTTAATTTCAACTAAGAAATTACGTTTGAACCAAAAAAAAAAATTAAAATAGTAAAAGGTGATTTATTTAAAGCTTTAGTTATTCATACAATATATCAAAAAAAAAGTACAATTGGTAATCTAATAAAATTTGATAAAAATTGTATAATTATTTTAAATAATCAAAATAAACCTTTAGGAACACGTATATTTGGTCCAATTACTTCTGAATTTCGAAAACAAAAAAATTTTAAAATATTATCATTAGCTTCAAATATTTTATAAAAATCTATGGAAAAAAATTTACAAAATCATTATCAAAATGTTATTATATATGATCTTTTAACAAAATTAAATTTTAAAAATATATTTGAAATTCCTAAAATAACTAAAATTTGTTTAAATATTGGATTTAAAAATACAAATATTGAAAAAAAAAAATTAATTAATATAATTTTACTTTTAAAATTAATAACTAATCAAAAACCTCTTATAACTAAATCAAAAAAAAATAATATTTATTTAAAAATAAAAAAAAATTCAATTATTGGTTGTAAAGTTACTTTAAGACGGAAAAATATTTTTAATTTTTTAGAAAAAGTGTTAATTTTTATTATACCACATTTAACTTCAATAAAAATTAATTGTAAAAATAAAAATATTTTTGATTTTCAAATTTCAAATATTTTTGATTTTTTTGAATTACAAACTGAATTTTCAAAATTTAAAAATATACCATCTATTGATGTATCTATTCATACAAATGTACAAAATAATCATGAATTATTTTTATTATTAAATTCACTTTTTATAATAAATTCTTAGCAAAAATAGCTCAATGGTAGAGTATAACCTTGCCAAGGTTAATGTTGAGGGTTCAAATCCCTTTTTTTGCTTAAATAAATATAATGGACCCAAAGGCAGTATTTGGTATTTCCATTTTTTTAATTTAATGGGAATAATAATAGAATTGACATTTTTTTGTGATTATAGATTAATTGGTAAATCTTTTATCTTCCAAGTAAATATTGTGGGTTCGAGTCCCACTAATCACATCAAAATATAAAGGAGAAATGGCTGAGGGGTTAAAAGCGGCAGACTGTAAATTTGTTGAAATATTTTCTACGTAGGTTCAAATCCTACTTTCTCCAACTATTAATGAAAATTATTTATTAAAAATTAAAAAATTTTTATCTTTTAAGATAAAATTAATATAAGAATGTTTTATTAATTAAATTTTTAAAATTTAATTATTTGAAAAATTATTATTAAATAATTAATATTAAAATTTAAATAGAGTTTGATCCTGGCTCAGAATAAATGCTATCGGTATGCTTAACACATGCAAGTTAAATGTATTTAAAACATAGCGGACGGGTGAGTAACACGTGAATTATCTACCTTTTAATTCAGAATAATTATTTTTATAAAAATACTGAATAAATAAATTAAAGTTTTTAACGTTAAAAGATGAGTTTGCGTAAGATTATGGTAGTTGGTAGTTTAAAAGACCTACCAAGCCTTTTATCTTTAGCTGGTTTGAAAGAACGATCAGCCACATTGGAACTGAGACACGGCCCAAACTTTTTTAAAGGCAGCAGTGGGGAATTTTGGACAATGAGCGAAAGCTTGATCCAGTAATACCGAGTGAGTGAAGAAGGCTAATTAGGTTGTAAAGCTCTTTCATTAAGGAGGAAAATGACAGTACTTAAAAAAGAAGTTCCGGCTAATACCCGTGCCAGCAGCCGCGGTAATACGGGAGGAGCGAGCATTATTCGGAATGATTAGGCGTAAAGAGTTTGTAGGTGGTTTTTTAAGTTGAAAGAAACAAATTAAAGCTCAACTTTATACATTTTTTCAAAACTGATAAACTAGAGTATAAATAGAGGATAATGGAATTTCTATTGGAGTGATAAAATACGTTGATAATAGAAGGAAGGCCTATGGCGAAGGCAATTATCTGGGTATATACTGACACTGAGAAACGAAAGCTTGGGTAGCGAACGGGATTAGATACCCCGGTAGTCCATGCCGTAAACGATGAGTGCTAATATTTAGAATTTTTAGATATAACAGCTAACGCGTTAAGCACTCCGCCTGAAAAGTATAATCGCAAGATTGAAATTCAAAGGAATTGACGGGAGTCTACACAAGCGGTGGAGCATGTGGTTTAATTCGATAATACGCGCAAAACCTTACCAACTCTTGCTAATTTTTATATAAAATTTTATATAAAAAACAGGTGTTGCATGGCTGTCGTCAGCTCGTGTTGTGAAATGTTTGGTTAAATCCTTTAACGAGCGCAACCCCTATTGTTAGTTGCTAATTTATTAAAATAAAATAAAAGAACTTTAACAAAAAGATTAATGATAGGTTAATGGAAGATGGGGATGACGTCAAGTCTTTATGGCCCTTATGAGTTGGGCTACACACGTGCTACAATGATAATCACAATGAGAAGCAATAATGTTAAGTTGGAGCAAATCTTTAAAAATTATCTTAGTTCGGATTAAGGGCTGAAACTCGCCCTTATGAAGTTGGAATCGCTAGTAATCGCAAAACAGCATGTTGCGGTGAATATGTTACTGGACTTTGTACACACCGCCCGTCACATCAGGGAAGTTAATTATTTTTAAAATGATTTTAATGTATTTAATAATTTTAAATAACTATTTAATTAAAATAATTTATAATTTAATTTAAATAAATTAAAATACTTAGAAAGTAATTAGTAACTTTGATGAAGTCGTAACAAGGTAGTCGTAGGGGAACCTGTGTCTGGAAGAGATCTTTAAACATTCTTAAATTAACTTTAAGATCTGGGGAAAATAGTTTAATTGGTAAAATCATAGTCTCCAAAATTATTGTTATGGGTTCAAGTCCCATTTTTCCTGTTTTTATTTATAAATATTATAAATCAAAAAAATTTTATAAAATCTGAAATTAATTAAATTCAAGTTATAAAAATAAAATTTTATTTAAAATACTTTTCAACCAAAGGGAATTTCAATTTAGATTTATAATATTTATAAATAAAAATAGTTTTAAAATAAAACTTTTCTAAAATTGTATAGTATTTAAGAGAAAAAAATTAAATATTACTAATTTATTTAATTTTAAATTAATTAATTTTGTATATATTAAAAACTAAAATAACAAACTTTTAAAAATTTTATGATAATAAAAAATTATATTATATTTCAAAATACATTAATGGATTATGCTGAACCCTGGCAAGCAGGTTTTCAAGATCCAGCAACACCGGTTATGGAAGGTATTATAAATTTTCACCATGATTTAATGTTTTTTTTAATTATTATTACAGTATTTGTTTGTTGGTTATTATTTAAAGTTATTATTCTTTTTAATGAAAAAAAAAATAAAATCCCCTCAACTATTGTACATGGTGCTACGATTGAAATTATTTGGACTTCTATTCCTGCTCTAATTTTATTAATTATAGCTATCCCCTCGTTTGCATTATTATATTCAATGGATGAGGTAATTGACCCCATTATAACGTTAAAAGTAATTGGAAATCAATGGTATTGGAGTTATGAATATTCAGATAATCTTGAATTTTCGGATGAACCTTTAATTTTTGATAGTTATATGATACAAGAAGATGATTTAGCTATAGGTCAATTTCGTATTTTAGAGGTAGATAATCGAGTAGTAGTTCCAACTAATAGTCATATTCGAATATTAATTACTTCTTCTGATGTTTTACATTCATGGGCTATCCCTTCATTAGGTATTAAATTAGATGCATGTCCAGGTCGTTTAAATCAAACATCAATGTTTATTAAAAGAGAAGGTGTTTTTTATGGTCAATGTAGTGAAATTTGTGGTGTAAATCATGGATTTATGCCTATTGTTGTTGAAGCTGTTTCATTAGTGGATTATTTAAGTTGGTTAAAAAATAAAATTAATTTTAATATTTAATTAAAAATTTCTATGTTATTTAAAATCATAAGTATAATTTTTTTAATTTTATTAATATTTACTGACATTAAACAAATAATTAATAAAATTAAAAAATTTTTTTATTAAAAATAATAAAGATTAAAAACCAACGTTTTTTACTCTAAAAATAAAAATATAATTTTACATTTAATTAAAAAATTTTAAAATATATAAATGAATTTTCAAAATATTGAACAATGGTCTACTCGATGGCTTTTTTCAACAAATCATAAAGATATAGGAACTTTATATTTAATTTTTAGTGCTTTTGCAGGTATTATAGGTACTACATTATCTCTTTTAATTAGAATGGAATTAGCTCAACCAGGTAATCAAATTTTTATGGGAAATCATCAATTATATAATGTTGTAGTTACTGCTCATGCATTTATTATGGTTTTTTTTTTAGTAATGCCTGCTTTAATTGGTGGTTTTGGTAATTGGTTTGTTCCTTTATTAATTGGTGCACCTGATATGGCTTTTCCCCGTATGAATAATATAAGTTTTTGGTTATTACCTCCAGCCTTATTATTATTAGTTTCATCAGCTCTTGTTGAATCTGGTGCTGGTACAGGTTGGACGGTTTATCCACCACTATCAAGTGTTCAAGCACATTCAGGGCCTTCTGTTGATTTAGCTATTTTTAGTTTACATTTATCAGGGATTTCATCATTATTAGGAGCAATTAATTTTATTTCAACTATTTATAATATGCGATCGCCTGGTTTAAGTTTTCATAGATTACCTTTATTTGTTTGGTCTATTCTTATTACAGCTTTTCTTTTATTATTAACTTTACCTGTTTTAGCTGGTGCTATTACGATGTTATTAACGGATAGAAATTTAAATACCTCGTTTTATGATCCTTCTGGTGGTGGTGATCCTGTATTATATCAACATTTATTTTGGTTTTTCGGTCATCCAGAGGTTTATGTTTTAATTTTACCCGCTTTTGGTATTATTAGTCAAGTTTCTGCTTTTTTTGCTAGAAAAAATGTTTTTGGTTATTTAGGTATGGTTTATGCAATGTTATCTATAGGTTTATTAGGTTCAATTGTTTGGGCACATCATATGTTTACTGTTGGATTAGATGTTGATACTAGGGCTTATTTTTCAGCTGCTACCATGATAATTGCAGTACCTACAGGTATTAAAATTTTTAGTTGGTTAGCTACTTTGTGGGGTGGTTCTTTAAAATTTGAAACACCTTTATTATTTACTTTAGGATTTATTTTATTATTTGTTATGGGTGGAGTAACTGGTGTTGTTATGTCTAATTCAGGTTTAGATATTGCTTTACATGATACTTATTATATTGTAGGACATTTCCATTATGTATTATCTATGGGTGCTGTTTTTGGTATTTTTACAGGATTTTATTTTTGGATTGGAAAAATTTCTGGTCGTAAATATCCAGAAGTTTTAGGTCAAATCCATTTTTGGTTATTTTTTATTGGTGTAAACATTACTTTTTTTCCAATGCATTTTTTAGGGTTAGCTGGAATGCCTAGAAGAATTCCAGATTTTCCTGATGCTATGAGTGGTTGGAATGCTGTTAGCAGTTTTGGATCTTACATTTCATTTTTTTCAGCTTTATTTTTTTTTTACATTGTTTATGTAACTTTAATTTATGGTGATAAAATTGATAACTAATAAATCAAATATAAAAATATAAAATAAAAATATATTTTTATTTCAATAATACAAATCATTATGTTGTTAATACTTATAAATTTATTTAAAATAATAATATATAAAATTCAAAAATTTTCAAAAACAGAAAAATATAAATATTTAAGTTATAAAATAAAATATTATATGAAAATTATGGCTGCTATATATCTATCTATTAGATTTTTGCCTTTTTTCGTCGATTTATATCTCTTTTTTGTCGATTTATATATTTTTTCTCAGTCGTTCGAAGAAATTATCATTTATATTGAGGATCTTGAAGATTTTATTTTATTCTTTGTGTGTATCTATATTTTACGCAAAAAAATTTAAATTAAAAACATCTTTTTAACATATTTTAAATTAAATTAAATTTCTCTTTGAAAAATTTAATTTTATAACAAGTAAAATAAAAATTATTAAAAAATCAATGGTTTAAGGGATTAAACAAAATCTTATTAGTATACTTTTGTTATACATTTCAAAATTTATTACAATATATGTTATTATTATAATATATATTTTTTCAAAAATATGATTATTTTAAAAATAATTCAATCAATAATTCTTATATTCAAAATTTATCGATATTTAAAAAAAAAAAAACTTATTATCTATTTACTTATTTTGTATGTATTTTTTTCTACCCTTTGACTTAACCTTCTTAGATGATGAAGATAATATTGATCAAGATGAAATAGAAAAAAAAAGAAATCCATAGAACAACATCAAATCTTTTTTACTATACTTTTTGTGGGGTTTGTAATAGGTGTCTTATTGGTTATTTTTGGGGGGGAAGACGGAGCCGATAAGGGGTTTGGTTATAAATTAGATATACCCAAAGAACTTTATCCGATTCAACCTAAACCAAAACCACAATTTGAGACACCTACAATTATAAAAACAGGATGCCCCCAAAATATGGGGCGGTATTTTGATTTGATAGATGTTAAGACAATGAAAAAAATACCAATTGAAAAGGTAACGGAGGAGATGATCGATGAAGACATTGCGTTTAATAAAGGTTTACGTTAAAGTA
The DNA here is from genome assembly GCA_001887855.2 of Sclerospora graminicola. Lineage (NCBI taxonomy): Eukaryota > Oomycota > Peronosporomycetes > Peronosporales > Peronosporaceae > Sclerospora > Sclerospora graminicola. The sequence continues at coordinate 15,689 of MIQA02016253.1, forward strand.
AATTTTTTTTTCTATCATTTTATATGGTATATAAATAGAAATCTATCAATTTATAT
>MIQA02016259.1:0-11437 GCA_001887855.2 Sclerospora graminicola
AGATTTAATATTAGAAACAGCTTTTGCTAGTTTTAGTGAAACAGGTCATTTTGCTTATTGGCTAGGTACTATAGGAGCATTTTTTACAGCTTTTTATTCAACTCGTTTAATATTTTTTGCTTTTTTAAGTGAAACAAATGCTTATAAAAATGTTATTAAAAATGCTCATGAAGTACCTTTAGAAATGGGAATTCCTTTAGGTTTATTAGCTTTGGGTAGTATTTTTATTGGTTATCTTTCTAAAGATATGTTTGTTGGATTGGGTTCTAATTTTTGGAATAATTCAATTTATATAAATCCATTAAATAATCAAATGATTGATGCTGAATTTTTACCAACATTTTTTAAATTATTACCAGTTATTTTAAGTTTTGGTGGTTTATTTATTGCTCTTTATTTTTATTTTTTTAAATTTAAATTTTTATATAATTTAAAAATTTCAAAATATGGGATTTATTTTTATAATTTTTTAAATAGAAAATGGTATTTTGATAAAATTTATTATGAATTTATTAATCAATATATTTTAAAAATTGGTTATGATGTTACATATAAAATGGTTGATAAAGGATTAATTGAAATGTGTGGGCCTTATGGTTTAACAGCTATTTTCTCTTTTTTAAGTCAAAAAATAATTTTATTACAAACAGGTTATATTTATCATTATTCATTATTAATGTTAATAAGTACTATATTTTTAATAAATATTATTTTTTTATCTATTATTTATTATTTTAATGGTATTATAATTTTATTATTTTTATTTATTTTTTTATTAATTAAATAAAAATAATAAAATATATTTTTTAAGATATATAAATTTAAAATTATGTAATTTTAATTTCTTATATTATGGTTTTTGAAACAATTTTTTTTTATACTTTTTCAATTATAGCTGTAACTTCAGCTATTTTTGTAATATATTCTACGAATACAATTTACTCTGCATTTTTTTTAATATTAGTTTTTATAAATTCAACAGGATTATTATTAATTTTAGAAATTGAATTTTTAGCTATAATGTTAATAATTATATATGTGGGAGCTATTACCGTATTATTTTTATTTATAATTATGATGTTAAATGTAAATGTTTTAATTGATAAAACTAAAATTAATAATAATTTTGGTTATATACCTATTATTTTTTTAATTAGTTTTCTTTTTTTTTTAGAAACATTTATAATGTTTAGTAAAATATTTACTTCTTATTATCATTTAATAAATAATTCTTTTTTTAGTCAAAAAGTAAATACTTTATTTTTTAGTGCAAAAAATTTTAAAATATTTATTGATGTAAAACCTTTTTTAATAAATTTTATAAATCAATTAGATAGTATTACAAATATTGAAACATTAGGTCAAATTTTATATAGTTATTATATATTTTTTTTTTTAGCTGCAGGTATTATACTTTTAATTGCATTAATAGGTGCAGTAACATTAACTAAAAAAGAAAAAAAAAATATATATAAACAAAAAATTTATAAACAACTTTCCCGAAATTCATTAAATGCTATTTTTAATATAAAATCAAATTAAATTAATACTAAAACAATCTTAACTTAATTGGTAGAGTATTAGCCTTCTAAGCTTGAAGATCTTGGTTCGAATCCAAGAGATTGTAATTAATATTAAATTAAAATTTAATGATTATATAATCATTAATAAAATCTTTTATATCAGTAATTAGCCGTTGTTTATAATATATAAACAATTTTATTTATTTAATAATAAAATTATTAGTAAAATCAATTGCTAAAGTATTTAATTTTTTATCTAATTCTTTAGAAATTTCTTTTTTAATTAAAATTTCATCTAAAATATTTGAATGATTATTTTTAATAAAATTTAACCAATTAGTTTCAAAAATTGAAATTTTATTTACAGAAATTTTATCTAAAAAACCACGAACACCTAAATAAATAATTACAATTTGATTTTCAACAGATAAAGGTATATTTAAGTCTTGTTTTAACATTTCAGTTAATCTAATTCCTCTATTTAATTGTTGTTGAGTAGTTGCATCTAAATCTGAACCAAATTGAGAAAAAGCTTGTACTTCTCGAAATTGAGCTAATTCTAATTTCATAGTCCCTGCAATCTGTTTCATTGCTTTAATTTGAGCTGAAGAACCTACACGACTTACAGATAAACCAACACTAATTGCAGGTCTTTGACCTTCATTAAATAATTCAGTTTCTAAAAAAATTTGTCCATCAGTAATTGAAATAACATTAGTTGGGATATATGCAGAAACATCCCCAGCTTGTGTTTCAATAATAGGTAGAGCTGTTAATGAACCACCACCTATTTTTCTATTCATTTTTGCAGCTCTTTCTAATAAACGTGAATGTAAATAAAAGACATCACCTGGATAAGCTTCTCGACCTGGTGGTCTTCTTAATAATAAAGACATTTGTCTATATGCTACGGCTTGTTTTGATAAATCATCATAAAAAATAACAGCGTGTTTTCCATTATCTCTAAAATATTCACCTAAAGCACAACCTGTATAAGGAGCTAAATATTGTAATGGAGCTGAATCTGAAGCAGTAGCTGCTACAATTACAGAAAAAAACATTGCATTTTTTTCTTCTAAAGTTTTAGTTAATTCAGCAATTGTTGATCTTTTTTGACCTATACCAACATAAATACAATATAATTGATTATTTAAATCTTTTTTTAAATGAGGGTCTTTTTGATTAATAATTGTATCAATTGCAATCGATGTTTTCCCTGTTTGTCTATCACCTATGATTAATTCTCTTTGACCACGTCCAATAGGAATTAAACTATCTACAGCTTTTAAACCAGTTTGAACAGGTTCTTTTACACTTTCTCTAGGCATAATACCTGGAGCTTTAACTTCAACTCTACTTTCAATTTTAGTTTTAATCTGACCTTTTCCATCAATGGGTTGTCCTAAAGCATCAACTACTCTACCTAAAACTTCTGGTCCTACAGGTACACTAACAATTGAACCTGTTCGTTTTACAAAATTACCTTCTTGAATTTCCCGATCATTACTAAAAACAACAACACCAACAACATCCGGTTCTAAATTTAAGGCCATTCCTTTAATATTTCCATTATTAAATTCAACCATTTCACCAGCTTGAATTTTAGTTAAACCGTAACACCTGGCAATACCATCACTCATTGATAAAACAATTCCTGTTTCTTGTAAACTTTTTTCATCTCTATATTTTTTAATATTTGATTCCAATATATATGATAATTCAACAGCCATTAAAGGTTATCAAATTATCATATTATAATAATTATAAATATACAAATAATATATAATTATTTAAGATATAAAGAATAAATTGATTTATTCTTTACCCTTTACGAGAATTGAACTCGTATTTTTGCCGTGAAAAGGTAATGTCCTAACCATTAGACTAAAAGGGCTTTTATTAAACAAATATTTTGTTTAATAAAAATAAGAAAAATCAATATGTATTAAAATTTTTGATACACTTTCATGCATACAACTTTCAAAAATTTTTGGATATAAACCTAATAAAAAAATATTTGCAATTAAAATTAAATGTATTAAAAATTCACGGTAAGTTAAATCATAATAAATTTTTAAATAAATATTTTGAATATTACCATAACAAATTCGATTATAAAATAATAATGAATAAACACCCCCCAAAAACATTCCAATTGTTGCAAAAATCGCGGTTGTAGTATTATCTTCAAAAACCCCTGTTAAAATTAAAATTTCACCAACAAAACTACTTGAACCAGGAATAGACATATTAGCTAATATATAAATAAATAATACGATACAAAATAATGGCATGATATGAGCTAAACCTCCATAATAATTAATAAATCGTGTATGATATCGATCATATAAACAACCAATTGAAAAAAATAATCCACTAGAAACTAAACCATGACTGATCATTTGAATAATACTACCCTCTAACCCTTGAATTGTTAAAGAAAAAATACCTAAAATAATAAAATTCATATGAGCAACCGAAGCATAAGCTATAATACGTTTTAAATCTGTTTGGCGTATTGCTGTTAATGAAGCATAAATAACGGATATTAAACATAAAACTAGAATATAAGGTGTATAAAATAAAGTAGCTTTTGGAAATAAAGGAATTAAAAATCTAATCATACCATAAGACCCTAATTTTAATAAAATACCCGCTAATAACACAGAACCCGCTGTAGGTGCTTCTACATGAGCTTCTGGTAACCAAACATGAAAAGGTAACATTGGGACTTTAACAGCAAACGCTAAAAAAAAAGCTAAAAAATATAATTTTTCATGTGAAAAGTTAAAATTACTATAATATAATATTTGATAATCTGTAGTACCTATAGTTAAAAATAAATGAATAATTGCAATAAACATAAATAAAGAACCGGCTAATGTATACATAAAAAATAAATAAGAAGCTTTGATTTTACGTTCTCGTGATCCCCAAATACCTATAATTAAAAACATTGGAATTAATACGCTTTCAAAAAAAATATAAAATATAAGTACATCTAATATACTAAATGAAATAATTAAACAAAATTCTAAAATAAAATATAAAATAAAATATTCTTTTATATTTTTAGTAATAATTTCATAGCTAATTAGCATACATATCGGAATTAAAAACGTTGTTAAGATTATAAAAAATAATGAAATACCATCAATACCTAGATAAAAATTAATATTAAATTGACTAATCCATTCAATTTTAAATAAATATTGAAAATTTGAAGTCGATTTATCAAATAAAATCCATAAAGGTAATGATGTTAAAAAAATAAAAAATGACATAAAAATACTAAAATTTTTAATAAATTTTTTATTTTTCGAAAAAGATAATATAATAACTGTAATTAGTGGCAGAATAAGTAAAAAAATTAATATAAATTTATTAAACATAAGAATTTATTAAAATATAAAAGGGCGAAAAATGGGACTTGAACCCATAACACTTAGACCCACAATCTAACACTCTACCTTTAAGTTATAATCGCCTTTTCAATCTTTTTTAAATAAAATATAAAATTTAAAAAAGATTGTAGAATTAAATTATTTAACGGAAAATAATTTTTATTTAATATTTGTTTTATTTTTAAATAAGAATAAATATTATTTTGAATAATTAAATAAATTAATTTAAGTTTTTTAAAATTAACTATATTTTTTTTTAAATTTAAATCATTATTTCCATAAATTATTAAAATAGAACCTTGAGCTTTTAATTCTAAAATAATTTGATGGGTTAAATTCTGATTTAAAATTAAAAATTTATAATTTAATTTATTAAGATTTTTTTTTAACAAAATTAATTCATTAATATTTAAATCATTATAACGAAAGAAATAAATATATTTATAATTTTGTATGATTTTTTGCAATTGCTTTAATTTACATTTTTTAAAAAATTTTGATTTTTTTTGTAACATATTTTATTGAATTAATGTTTTTATTTTTAATTTATTTAAATTTAACGATCAATTTCACCAAATACAACATCTAAAGTACCTATAATAGTAACAACATCTGCAATCATATGATTTTTTGATAAAAAATCTAATGCTTGCAAATGAAAAAATCCTGGTGATTTTATTTTACATCTATAGGGTTTATTTGTTCCATCCGATATTAAATAAACACCATATTCTCCTTTAGGTGCTTCAATAACTGTATAGGTTTCACCACTACTTACACTAATATTTTCTGAATAATATTTAAAATGATGAATTAAAGATTCCATTGAATTTTTTATCTGAATTCGATTAGGATTTGTAATTTTTTTATCATCTAATTTAATAGGACCTTGTGGAATTTTATTTAATATTTGTGAAATAATTCGAATAGATTGACGCATTTCTTCAATTCTAATTAAATAACGATCATAACAATCACCATTTGTACCAACTGGTATATCAAATTCTAACTGATCATAAATTTCATACGGTTGTGTTTTACGTAAATCCCAAGAAATACCTGATCCACGTAACATTACACCACTAAAACCTAAATTTAAAGCATCTTTCATTGAAACTACACCAATATCTACTAATCGTTGTTTCCAAATTCTATTATTAGTTAACATTTCTTCAATTTCATCTAATCGAGTATTAAATTGATTACAAAAAATATAAATATCATTTAATAATCCTTTCGGTAAATCTTGATTAACACCGCCAGGTCTAAAATAAGCTGCATGCATACGTGCACCGGATACTCGTTCATAAAATTCCATCAATTTTTCACGTTCTTCAAATCCCCAAAAATACGGCGTCATTGCTCCTACATCTAAAGCATGACAACAAACTGCTAATAAATGATTCAGTATACGTGTAATTTCTGAAAATAATACTCGTATATATTGAGCACGTAAAGGTACATTACAGTTTAATAATTTTTCGATCGCTAAAACATAAGCATGTTCTTGACACATCATTGAAACATAATCTAATCTATCAAAATAAGGTAAAGCTTGTAAATAATTTTTATATTCAATTAATTTTTCTGTACCTCGGTGTAATAAACCAATATGTGAATCAGCTTTTTGTACAACCTCACCATTTAATTCTAAAATTAAACGTAAAACACCATGAGCTGCTGGATGTTGCGGACCAAAATTAATAGAAAAATTTTTTATTTTTTTTAAAGACATTTTTGTTTTTATTCTTTTCAATTAAAATAAATATTTATAAAATAAATTTTTTATAAATATATAGCATATATAGTAAGTAAATATTTATAAAATATTTATTTCTTTTAGATTATGATTTTTCAAGAAATTTTTTTTAATAATTTTGAAATTATTATTCCCGAATTTTTTTTAACAACTATTTTATTAATTTTATTATTATGGGGAGTTTTTTACAAACAAAATCAAAATAATGAAAAAATTTTGATTTTTAAAAATATTACTACTATAATAATATATTTATTATTAATTCTTTTAATATTAACATTAAATATAACAAATATTTCAAATACTATTTTAAATGGTGTTTTAATTATTAATAATTTTACACAATTTATTAAAAGTATTTTAATATTATCAACAATTACTTGTTTTTTAATCCAACAAAAATATTTAATACAACAAAAAATAAATTCTTATGAAATTCCTATATTAATATTAATATCTTTATTAGGTTTAATGTTATTAGTCTCATCAAATCATTTTATTACTTTATATTTAGCAATTGAATTACAAAGTTTAAGTTTTTATATTTTAACTTCAACTCAAAAAAAATCTATATTATCTATTGAAGCAGGTTTAAAATATTTTATTTTAGGATCTATTGCTTCTGGTTTTATTTTATTTGGTTCTTCTATGATTTATGCTATTACAGGTTCATTAAATTTTAATAATATTTTTTTAATTTTATCAAATATTAATTTTTTAAATAATATTAATATATTAATTAGTTTATCTTATGGATTTATTTTTATTTTAATTGGTATTTTATTTAAAATTGGAGCTTCACCTTTTCATTTTTGGTTACCGGACGTATATGAAGGGGCTCCAAATAATATTTCCAGTTTTTTTGCTATTGTACCTAAAATCGCTTTTATTGCTATTTTAATTCGATTATTATTTGATATTTTTATCAATATTTCTTATTTTTTTGAATTATTTTTTTATATTATCTCATTTTTATCTATGTTGTTAGGTGCTTTATCTGCTTTACAACAGCAAAAAATAAAAAGATTATTAGCTTATAGTTCTATAAGTCATATAGGTTTTCTATTAATAGGATTTACAGCAAATATGTTGAATAATATTCCATTTATTTTATTCTATATTATAATTTATATTATAACAAGTATAAATTTATGGACTTCTTATTTATCATTAAATATTAATCATAAACCAATTAAATATTTAACAGATTTATCAAATATCTATATTATTAATAAATTAATTGCCATTATTTTAATGATTAATATTTTTTCATTAGCAGGTATACCTCCATTAGCTGGATTTTTTTCAAAACTATTTATATTTTTTTCTGCAATTAAAAATAATTATTTTAGTTTAGTTTTTTTTGGTATTATTATAAGTGTTGTAAGTTCTTTTTATTATTTAAAAATAATAAAAATTATTTATTTTGAAAAAATACTACGAAAAATGTATATTTCGAAAATAACTAAAACTCAAAGTATAATATTAACTATTAATACTCAGTTTATTTTATTTTTATTTATTTTTCCTAATGTTATATTAATGAATTTACATAAAATTTATTTATATTTATTAATATAATATTTTGTTTGGATAGCTCAGTTGGTTAGAGTAAAAGACTGAAAATCTTTGTGTCGGTGGTTCAAATCCACCTCCAGACAATTTTATTATTTCAATATGTATCTTTTAAGAATAACTTTTAAATCATTTCAAAAAATTAATCAACTTAAACAAAATTTTATAAAATTAAAAAAATTTAATAAATTTAAAAATGTTCAAATACACGGGATATTTCAAGTAAAAAATAAAAATAAAATTTTTACGGTATTAAGATCCCCTCATGTCAATAAAAAATCACGTGAACATTTTATATATAAAAATTATTTACCAAAAATAGATATTAGATTTAAAAATATTTTTCATTTATTAAATTTTTTAATTTTAATTAAAAAATATTTATCGAAAAATTCTTTAATAAATATTAAAATTATAAAAAAAAATTAAAATTATGCTTATAGCTTAATTGGATAAAGCTTTAGATTGCGGATCTAAAAAATGAAAGTTCAAGTCTTTCTAAGCATATATTTATTTTATTTTTGAAGTATAGCCAAGTGGTAAGGCCTCCGTTTTTGGTACGGATAATCAAAGGTTCGAATCCTTTTACTTCAAAAGGGCCTATAACTCAGTTGGTTAGAGTATACGCCTGATAAGTGTAAAGTCAGTAGTTCAAATCTACTTAGGCCCATCGGAATAATTAGCTCAATTGGTAGAGTATTTCGTTTACACCGAAAATGTTAGCGGTTCAAATCCGTTATTATTCAAACATAATATAATAAAATAATATGTCAACCATTAATCAATTATTTTTAAAAAAACAAAAACGATTAAAAAAAAAAAAAAATAAAAAGTCCAGCTTTAAAATATTCCCCACAACGCAAAGGTATTTGTTTAAAAGTTTATAAAACAACACCTAAAAAACCTAATTCTGCAATGCGTAAAGTTGCAAAAGTACATTTATCTAGTAGATATACAATAATTACATATATACCCGGTATTGGTCATAATTTACAAGAACATTCTATTGTATTGGTTCGGGGTGGTAGGGTTAAAGATTTACCAGGTGTAAAATATCATACGGTTCGTGGTAAATATGACTTATTAGGAATTTATTCTAGAAAAACATCAAGATCAAAATATGGAACTAAAATACGAAGAGTATAAAATAAAAAAATTATTTATAAATATGTTATTAAAAAAAGGTAAAAAAACTTATTCTGAAAACATATTTAAAAAAATTTTAATTAATTTAAAAAAAATAACAAAACAAAAACCGAATTTTATCTTATTTAAAGCAATTGACAACTTATTACCAAAATTAAAAACAATAAGTATTCCTAATAAAAAAAGAAAAAAACTAAAACAAAAAAGAGATAGATATTTTTTAATGTTATTAAATGAAGATAAACAAATTAAAAAATCAATTTCATGGTTACTTTTAAATTCAAAATTAAAAACAATACAACATGAAATTATTAAAACTTCAAAAAATAAAAGTAAAACAATTAATACTAAAAAACAATATTATAAAAATATTAAAAAATTAAAATTTAATCTTATTTTTGATTAAATTCACATATTATTTATCATTAAATAATTAATTATTACAAATTATTAAATTCTTATGAAAAGTTATTATTATATTAATAAAAAAAACTTGCAAATTGAAACAACAACGGATTTAAATAAATTAAATAACAATTTAAATTTTTTAAAAAATATTACAAAAAATATAAAAAATACACAAAAACACCCTTATCATCTAGTAGATCCAAGTCCATGGCCTTTTGTTATATCATTTGGATTATTTTTTTTAACTTTTGGAAGTGCTATGTATTTTCACGGTTATATAGGTAGTACCTTTTTAATTTTAACAGGCCTTTTAATAGTTATTTTAACTATGTATACTTGGTTCCGTGATATTGTCAGAGAAGCTGTATATGAAGGTCAACATACTAAACAAGTACAATTAGGTTTACGAAATGGAATGCTTTTATTTATTTTAAGTGAATTATTATTTTTTATTAGTTTTTTTTGGGCTTTTTTCCACTCAGCGTTAGCACCGACACCTGAAATTGGATCCTTATGGCCTCCTTTAGGTATTGAAACTGTTAATCCATGGGGAATACCTTTATTAAATACTATAATTTTATTATCATCAGGTGCTACAATTACATGGGCACATCATGCTATTGTTCTTGGTGATAGAAAAAATGCTATTTTTAGTTTAATTATTACAATTTTATTAGCGTTTTTTTTTACCTTAATTCAAGCTTATGAGTATATTGAAAGTTCATTCTCAATATCTGATAGTATTTATGGTACAACTTTTTTTTTATTAACAGGCTTTCACGGTATACATGTTATTGTAGGAACTATTTTTATAATAGTAAGTACTATTCGATTAATTAATCATCATTTTACAAAACAACATCATTTCGGTTTTGAAGCTGCAGCATGGTATTGGCATTTTGTTGATGTTGTGTGGTTATTTTTATTTGTCGCTGTATATTGGTGGGGTGGGAATTAATAAATTTTATGTTTAGTCCTTTAGAGCAATTTGAAATTTTACCTATTTTTTTTTTCCCTTTTGCATTTACTAATGCTTCTTTAATTTTATTAATAGGTTTAATATATTTATGTACATATATATATATAAAAACTAAATTTATTCCAACACGTTTTCAACAAATTTTTGAAATAATTTTTAATATTACTATTGAATTAACTTATTCTAATATAGGAAAAATGGGTAAGCATTTTATTTCATTAATATTTGGAGTTTTTTTTTTTATTTTAATATGTAACTTAATTGGAATGGTTCCTTATAGTTTTACAGTGACGAGTCATTTAATTATTACTTTTAGTTTAGCTTTAACAGTTTATCTTGGTTTTAATTTTATTGGAATTAAAAAACATAAATTAAATTTTTTAAATTTATTATTACCTAGTGGTGCAAGTATTGCATTAGTTCCTATTTTAATTCCTATTGAATTAGTTTCTTATATTTTTCGTGTAATTAGTTTACCTGTACGACTATTTGCCAATATGATGGCAGGTCATACTTTATTAAAAGTAATTGCAGGTTTTGCTTGGACAATGTTAAATGTAAATAGTTTTATTTTTTTTGCTCATTTTGTACCTTTAATTATTATTGTTTTATTAGTAGGTTTAGAAATTGCAGTAGCTTTAAT
>MIQA02016265.1:0-10187 GCA_001887855.2 Sclerospora graminicola
GAGCAGGTAGAAGTACTACTTCAGGGTTGTATGATAGTGTAAATCCACAAACTACGGAATCATCCGCCGAACATTAACTTTAGACCTTAGTTGTATCATAACTATCCGCATAGTTATTTTTTACTTTAAAAGATGAATAATAGATATTCATCTTTTATGCCATTTCGAAAAACCAAAACCTTTTTAACCTTTTCTTTCTTTTTTCAATTATTATAAATTCTACTTCTTTCCACTTTTCATTCTTTTATTAGCCCCTTTTCTTTTCTATTTGGATCACTGGATCGATTTTTTCCATACTAACGAATTATAAGATTTACAAATTGAAATCAAATAGTTTAATAATGGTGTTCGGGTGCATTTTTTATTCAATTTTCTATTTTTTTAGCTTTATTTTCTGATAATTGGATCAAAATCTTCAATTAAAAATACATTTTGTTCTATTTTTTTTTTTGACTCTTTTTGAATATTATATTCATTGAATTCTGTTAAATTTTTCATAATTGTTCCACCACGTGTTGCTTGTAAACCTTTTTCTGAACATTTATGAAATAAATGTTCTATTGATGTTAATAATTTTCCACTTTTATAGGTAACTTCATATTTGTTATAAAATTTCCATCTTTTATTATATATTCAATTAATAAATTTTTTTTCTTTCCTATTTAATAATTTCCATGATATATTTGATTCTCTAATTCTAAATTCAAATAATTTACATTCATAGAAGTCTTTAATTCAAAAAAATAATGTATATGAATTCCTTCATCTTCATGTTTTTCTTCACCTATTAAATAATGTTCATTTAATTGAAATAATACCTCTTCTTTTAAAAATTCTATATTTTTATCGAATTGAGGATATATTAAAAAATTTTTCCTCTTAATTTAATTTTTTTTTATTTTTTAATTTCATAATTATTATTTTTTAGCCAATTCTTCTAGTTGTTTACGTAATTCATGAACTTCATCAACAAAACTTTCTTTAGGGGACGTTTCTAAAATTAGTTTTCTAATAGCAGGATTCTCTAAATCACTAATAGTATCTTCAAAAAATTGATCCAGCATTTTCTTTTCTGATTCCTCTGATAGACTATATATACTATTATCATCTGATTGACTATTATTATCTGATTGACTATCATTATCTATAAAAGGGGGGTTATCACCGTTATAAAAATAAACAATTAAAATAAATAATAATAATATACAAGAAGCTCCAATTAAATATTTATATAAATCCTTATTATTTGATGTTTGTTCTATGGATTTCTTTTTTTTTTCTATTTCATCTTGATCAATATTATCTTCATCATCTAAGAAGGTTAAGTCAAAGGGTAGAAAAAAATACATACAAAATAAGTAAATAGATAATAAGTTTTTTTTTTTTAAATATCGATAAATTTTGAATATAAGAATTATTGATTGAATTATTTTTAAAATAATCATATTTTTGAAAAAATATATATTATAATAATAACATATATTGTAATAAATTTTGAAATGTATAACAAAAGTATACTAATAAGATTTTGTTTAATCCCTTAAACCATTGATTTTTTAATAATTTTTATTTTACTTGTTATAAAATTAAATTTTTCAAAGAGAAATTTAATTTAATTTAAAATATGTTAAAAAGATGTTTTTAATTTAAATTTTTTTGCGTAAAATATAGATACACACAAAGAATAAAATAAAATCTTCAAGATCCTCAATATAAATGATAATTTCTTCGAACGACTGAGAAAAAATATATAAATCGACAAAAAAGAGATATAAATCGACGAAAAAAGGCAAAAATCTAATAGATAGATATATAGCAGCCATAATTTTCATATAATATTTTATTTTATAACTTAAATATTTATATTTTTCTGTTTTTGAAAATTTTTGAATTTTATATATTATTATTTTAAATAAATTTATAAGTATTAACAACATAATGATTTGTATTATTGAAATAAAAATATATTTTTATTTTATATTTTTATTATAACGAATTAAATAAATTTCAAATCTACCTAAAAAAGGTATAATTACAATAAAAAAAAAGAAATAATAAATCATACTTATGACACCAATTTCAGTAAAAGGGTATTCAACAGGACATTGCCCTACCCAACCTAATAAAAAAAAAGCTATAACTAATAACCAATAACAAATTTTAAAAATAGGTCTAAAAGTTGTACTTCTAATTTCTGATGAATTTGTGAAAGGAATTGTTAATAAAATAAGTAAAGAACCAAACATAGCAATTACACCTCCAATTTTGTTAGGGATAGATCGTAAAATTGCATAAAAAGGTAAAAAATACCATTCAGGAACAATATGTAAAGGGGTTTTCATTGGATTTGCTTCAATATAATTATCTGGATGACCTAAAGTATTGGGATAATAAAAAACAAAAATAAAAAATATTAAAAATAATACGATTAAACCAAATAGATCTTTTGTATAAAAATACGGATAAAATGAAATATTTTCAGTTTTTAAAATAATACCTAATGGATTATTTGAACCAACTTCATGTAATAAAATTAAATGAATTAAAACAGCACCAATAATTAAAAAAGGAAAAGTAAAATGTAAACTAAAAAAACGATTTAATGTGGGATTATCAACAGCAAATCCGCCCCATAACCAATCAACAATATTTTTACCTATTAAAGGTATTGCTGAAAATAAATTCGTAATAACAGTTGCACCCCAAAAACTCATTTGACCCCAAGGTAAAACATAACCCATAAATGCAGTTGCCATCATTAAAATAAAAATAATAACACCCGAACACCACAAAGCTTCTCGCGGTGTAATATACGAACCGTAATATAAACCTCTAAAAATATGTATATAAACAACAATAAAAAAAAAAGAAGCACCATTGGCATGAGTATATCGAATTAACCAACCATAATTAACATCTCTCATAATGTGTTCAATACTGTTAAAAGCTAAATCAATATGTGGTGTGTAATGCATTGCTAAAAAAATACCAGTTAAAATTTGTACAACTAACATAATACCTGCTAATGAACCAAATCCATAAAAATAATTTAAATTAACTGGTGTAGGATAATCAATTAAATGATTATTAATAACTGTAAATAACGATTTTTTATTCCATCTCATAAATCTGAAATAAAATTTAACCTAAAAACAAAAATAATTAAAAAGTATTAAATATTGATTTTTTTATCCCATGGGTTAGTAAATTCAAATAATCTATATTGTTGAGATAAATTAATCGGTTCATAAACTACTCTTTTTTTTAATTCATTATAAAAAACTTCTAAAAAACCACTTAAAGGAAAATCTTTTCGTAAAGGATATCCTTCAAAACCATAATCAGTTAAAATTCTCCGCAAATCTGGATGATTGACAAAAAAAATACCAAACATATCCCAAATTTCTCTTTCACACCAATTAGCAGATTTATATATTGTTATAATTGAATCGATTGGTTGTAGTTCGTTAGTTAGAATTTTAATTTTTAAACGACTATTAAAACGAATACTTAACAAGTTATAAACAAGTTCAAAACGTTTTTCTTTATTAATATAATCTACAGCACAAATTTCCGATAATATTTTAAATTGACTATTGGTATGATTTTTAAAAAAAAATAAGATCGGAATTAATTTATTAGTAGAAATATTTATACATAATTCGTTTTTATATATTGTATAATTTATTATAGGTAAAATTTGTAATAAATATTGACTAAAATTGTTTAATATTTTCATAAGAAATAAATATAAATATTTATTGATCATAAATATTCTATATATTATTCTCTACATTTATTTTTAAATATAAAGAATAGCATATAATAAAATAAATTTATTATATTTTATAAAATGTAAGATAAATTAAAAAGCAAATAAAATCAAAAATGCCATCATTAAACAGAATAAAGCGATTGCTTCAGTTAATGCAAAACCTAAAATAGCGGTTCTCATTAATTCTTGTTGTAAAGAAGGATTTCTTGAAATACCTATAATTAAAGAACCAAAAACATTACCAATACCAATACCGGCACCGATTAATCCCAAGGTGGCTAATCCTGCACCTAAAAATTTAGAAGCTTGTAATAACATAAATGTATTATCAATTTTTTTTTATTTAAAATATCTTAAATAATAGATTTTATAAAATATTTTATTTTTATAAAGTATTATAAATAATTTTTAAAATAATTTGATAAAAATTGATAAATTTTATTTATTTTTACCATTCTAAAGCATCACTACACCAAATATAAATAAAACCTATAATTAATTCAATTAAAAATTCAATCATTGTCCAAAAACCCCATGAAAAATTTGAACTTAAAGTTAAAACCCAAGGAAAAATAAAAACAGCTTCTAAATCAAAAATGATAAAAAGAATAGCTACTAGATAAAATTTTACATCAAAAATTTTTCTAGCATCATCATAAGGATTAAATCCACATTCATAAGCTGTTAACTTTTCTAAATCGTCTTTTTGTTTAATTAAAGAAAAAGATAAAATGAAAATTAAAATTGATAAAAAAAAACTTAATATTAAAAATAAAAAAATATTGGAATAATTTAATAACATATTTATAAATAATTTTAATATAATTAACGGAAAAAACGGGACTCGAACCCGCGACTTATAGCGTGACAAGCTATTACTCTAACCAACTAAGCTATTTTTCCTTATTATATTATTAATGTAAATTTAAAGCATCGTTTATATACATACAAGTTAAAATCGTAAAGACATATGCTTGAATTAAAGCTACTGCAATTTCTAAACCTACTAATAAAACAATAATAATTAAAGGTACAAAATGAGCAAAAAAAATAAAACTATTTACATTTAACATTGTCCAAGCAAAACCTGCAATTACTTTTAATAAAGTATGACCTGCCATCATATTGGCAAATAGTCGTACAGGTAAACTAATTACACGAAAAATATAAGAAACTAATTCAATAGGAATTAAAATAGGAACTAATGCAATACTTGCACCACTAGGTAATAATAAATTTAAAAAATTTAATTTATGTTTTTTAATTCCAATAAAATTAAAACCAAGATAAACTGTTAAAGCTAAACTAAAAGTAATAATTAAATGACTCGTCACTGTAAAACTATAAGGAACCATTCCAATTAAGTTACATATTAAAATAAAAAAAAAAACTCCAAATATTAATGAAATAAAATGCTTACCCATTTTTCCTATATTAGAATAAGTTAATTCAATAGTAATATTAAAAATTATTTCAAAAATTTGTTGAAAACGTGTTGGAATAAATTTAGTTTTTATATATATATATGTACATAAATATATTAAACCTATTAATAAAATTAAAGAAGCATTAGTAAATGCAAAAGGGAAAAAAAAAATAGGTAAAATTTCAAATTGCTCTAAAGGACTAAACATAAAATTTATTAATTCCCACCCCACCAATATACAGCGACAAATAAAAATAACCACACAACATCAACAAAATGCCAATACCATGCTGCAGCTTCAAAACCGAAATGATGTTGTTTTGTAAAATGATGATTAATTAATCGAATAGTACTTACTATTATAAAAATAGTTCCTACAATAACATGTATACCGTGAAAGCCTGTTAATAAAAAAAAAGTTGTACCATAAATACTATCAGATATTGAGAATGAACTTTCAATATACTCATAAGCTTGAATTAAGGTAAAAAAAAACGCTAATAAAATTGTAATAATTAAACTAAAAATAGCATTTTTTCTATCACCAAGAACAATAGCATGATGTGCCCATGTAATTGTAGCACCTGATGATAATAAAATTATAGTATTTAATAAAGGTATTCCCCATGGATTAACAGTTTCAATACCTAAAGGAGGCCATAAGGATCCAATTTCAGGTGTCGGTGCTAACGCTGAGTGGAAAAAAGCCCAAAAAAAACTAATAAAAAATAATAATTCACTTAAAATAAATAAAAGCATTCCATTTCGTAAACCTAATTGTACTTGTTTAGTATGTTGACCTTCATATACAGCTTCTCTGACAATATCACGGAACCAAGTATACATAGTTAAAATAACTATTAAAAGGCCTGTTAAAATTAAAAAGGTACTACCTATATAACCGTGAAAATACATAGCACTTCCAAAAGTTAAAAAAAATAATCCAAATGATATAACAAAAGGCCATGGACTTGGATCTACTAGATGATAAGGGTGTTTTTGTGTATTTTTTATATTTTTTGTAATATTTTTTAAAAAATTTAAATTGTTATTTAATTTATTTAAATCCGTTGTTGTTTCAATTTGCAAGTTTTTTTTATTAATATAATAATAACTTTTCATAAGAATTTAATAATTTGTAATAATTAATTATTTAATGATAAATAATATGTGAATTTAATCAAAAATAAGATTAAATTTTAATTTTTTAATATTTTTATAATATTGTTTTTTAGTATTAATTGTTTTACTTTTATTTTTTGAAGTTTTAATAATTTCATGTTGTATTGTTTTTAATTTTGAATTTAAAAGTAACCATGAAATTGATTTTTTAATTTGTTTATCTTCATTTAATAACATTAAAAAATATCTATCTCTTTTTTGTTTTAGTTTTTTTCTTTTTTTATTAGGAATACTTATTGTTTTTAATTTTGGTAATAAGTTGTCAATTGCTTTAAATAAGATAAAATTCGGTTTTTGTTTTGTTATTTTTTTTAAATTAATTAAAATTTTTTTAAATATGTTTTCAGAATAAGTTTTTTTACCTTTTTTTAATAACATATTTATAAATAATTTTTTTATTTTATACTCTTCGTATTTTAGTTCCATATTTTGATCTTGATGTTTTTCTAGAATAAATTCCTAATAAGTCATATTTACCACGAACCGTATGATATTTTACACCTGGTAAATCTTTAACCCTACCACCCCGAACCAATACAATAGAATGTTCTTGTAAATTATGACCAATACCGGGTATATATGTAATTATTGTATATCTACTAGATAAATGTACTTTTGCAACTTTACGCATTGCAGAATTAGGTTTTTTAGGTGTTGTTTTATAAACTTTTAAACAAATACCTTTGCGTTGTGGGGAATATTTTAAAGCTGGACTTTTTATTTTTTTTTTTTTTTTTAATCGTTTTTGTTTTTTTAAAAATAATTGATTAATGGTTGACATATTATTTTATTATATTATGTTTGAATAATAACGGATTTGAACCGCTAACATTTTCGGTGTAAACGAAATACTCTACCAATTGAGCTAATTATTCCGATGGGCCTAAGTAGATTTGAACTACTGACTTTACACTTATCAGGCGTATACTCTAACCAACTGAGTTATAGGCCCTTTTGAAGTAAAAGGATTCGAACCTTTGATTATCCGTACCAAAAACGGAGGCCTTACCACTTGGCTATACTTCAAAAATAAAATAAATATATGCTTAGAAAGACTTGAACTTTCATTTTTTAGATCCGCAATCTAAAGCTTTATCCAATTAAGCTATAAGCATAATTTTAATTTTTTTTTATAATTTTAATATTTATTAAAGAATTTTTCGATAAATATTTTTTAATTAAAATTAAAAAATTTAATAAATGAAAAATATTTTTAAATCTAATATCTATTTTTGGTAAATAATTTTTATATATAAAATGTTCACGTGATTTTTTATTGACATGAGGGGATCTTAATACCGTAAAAATTTTATTTTTATTTTTTACTTGAAATATCCCGTGTATTTGAACATTTTTAAATTTATTAAATTTTTTTAATTTTATAAAATTTTGTTTAAGT
This sequence comes from Sclerospora graminicola, assembly GCA_001887855.2. Lineage (NCBI taxonomy): Eukaryota > Oomycota > Peronosporomycetes > Peronosporales > Peronosporaceae > Sclerospora > Sclerospora graminicola. The sequence continues at coordinate 7,783 of MIQA02016265.1, forward strand.
TGATTAATTTTTTGAAATGATTTAAAAGTTATTCTTAAAAGATACATATTGAAATAATAAAATTGTCTGGAGGTGGATTTGAACCACCGACACAAAGATTTTCAGTCTTTTACTCTAACCAACTGAGCTATCCAAACAAAATATTATATTAATAAATATAAATAAATTTTATGTAAATTCATTAATATAACATTAGGAAAAATAAATAAAAATAAAATAAACTGAGTATTAATAGTTAATATTATACTTTGAGTTTTAGTTATTTTCGAAATATACATTTTTCGTAGTATTTTTTCAAAATAAATAATTTTTATTATTTTTAAATAATAAAAAGAACTTACAACACTTATAATAATACCAAAAAAAACTAAACTAAAATAATTATTTTTAATTGCAGAAAAAAATATAAATAGTTTTGAAAAAAATCCAGCTAATGGAGGTATACCTGCTAATGAAAAAATATTAATCATTAAAATAATGGCAATTAATTTATTAATAATATAGATATTTGATAAATCTGTTAAATATTTAATTGGTTTATGATTAATATTTAATGATAAATAAGAAGTCCATAAATTTATACTTGTTATAATATAAATTATAATATAGAATAAAATAAATGGAATATTATTCAACATATTTGCTGTAAATCCTATTAATAGAAAACCTATATGACTTATAGAACTATAAGCTAATAATCTTTTTATTTTTTGCTGTTGTAAAGCAGATAAAGCACCTAACAACATAGATAAAAATGAGATAATATAAAAAAATAATTCAAAAAAATAAGAAATATTGATAAAAATATCAAATAATAATCGAATTAAAATAGCAATAAAAGCGATTTTAGGTACAATAGCAAAAAAACTGGAAATATTATTTGGAGCCCCTTCATATACGTCCGGTAACCAAAAATGAAAAGGTGAAGCTCCAATTTTAAATAAAATACCAATTAAAATAAAAATAAATCCATAAGATAAACTAATTAATATATTAATATTATTTAAAAAATTAATATTTGATAAAATTAAAAAAATATTATTAAAATTTAATGAACCTGTAATAGCATAAATCATAGAAGAACCAAATAAAATAAAACCAGAAGCAATAGATCCTAAAATAAAATATTTTAAACCTGCTTCAATAGATAATATAGATTTTTTTTGAGTTGAAGTTAAAATATAAAAACTTAAACTTTGTAATTCAATTGCTAAATATAAAGTAATAAAATGATTTGATGAGACTAATAACATTAAACCTAATAAAGATATTAATATTAATATAGGAATTTCATAAGAATTTATTTTTTGTTGTATTAAATATTTTTGTTGGATTAAAAAACAAGTAATTGTTGATAATATTAAAATACTTTTAATAAATTGTGTAAAATTATTAATAATTAAAACACCATTTAAAATAGTATTTGAAATATTTGTTATATTTAATGTTAATATTAAAAGAATTAATAATAAATATATTATTATAGTAGTAATATTTTTAAAAATCAAAATTTTTTCATTATTTTGATTTTGTTTGTAAAAAACTCCCCATAATAATAAAATTAATAAAATAGTTGTTAAAAAAAATTCGGGAATAATAATTTCAAAATTATTAAAAAAAATTTCTTGAAAAATCATAATCTAAAAGAAATAAATATTTTATAAATATTTACTTACTATATATGCTATATATTTATAAAAAATTTATTTTATAAATATTTATTTTAATTGAAAAGAATAAAAACAAAAATGTCTTTAAAAAAAATAAAAAATTTTTCTATTAATTTTGGTCCGCAACATCCAGCAGCTCATGGTGTTTTACGTTTAATTTTAGAATTAAATGGTGAGGTTGTACAAAAAGCTGATTCACATATTGGTTTATTACACCGAGGTACAGAAAAATTAATTGAATATAAAAATTATTTACAAGCTTTACCTTATTTTGATAGATTAGATTATGTTTCAATGATGTGTCAAGAACATGCTTATGTTTTAGCGATCGAAAAATTATTAAACTGTAATGTACCTTTACGTGCTCAATATATACGAGTATTATTTTCAGAAATTACACGTATACTGAATCATTTATTAGCAGTTTGTTGTCATGCTTTAGATGTAGGAGCAATGACGCCGTATTTTTGGGGATTTGAAGAACGTGAAAAATTGATGGAATTTTATGAACGAGTATCCGGTGCACGTATGCATGCAGCTTATTTTAGACCTGGCGGTGTTAATCAAGATTTACCGAAAGGATTATTAAATGATATTTATATTTTTTGTAATCAATTTAATACTCGATTAGATGAAATTGAAGAAATGTTAACTAATAATAGAATTTGGAAACAACGATTAGTAGATATTGGTGTAGTTTCAATGAAAGATGCTTTAAATTTAGGTTTTAGTGGT
>MIQA02016278.1:0-11616 GCA_001887855.2 Sclerospora graminicola
CGGAATCATCCGCCGAACATTAACTTTAGACCTTAGTTGTATCATAACTATCTGCATAGTTATTTTTTACTTTAAAAGATGAATAATAGATATTCATCTTTTATGCCATTTCGAAAAACCAAAACCTTTTTAACCTTTTCTTTCTTTTTTCAATTATTATAAATTCTACTTCTTTCCACTTTTCATTCTTTTATTAGCCCCTTTTCTTTTCTATTTGGATCACTGGATCGATTTTTTCCATACTAACGAATTATAAGATTTACAAATTGAAATCAAATAGTTTAATAATGGTGTTCGGGTGCATTTTTTATTCAATTTTCTATTTTTTTAGCTTTATTTTCTGATAATTGGATCAAAATCTTCAATTAAAAATACATTTTGTTCTATTTTTTTTTTGACTCTTTTTGAATATTATATTCATTGAATTCTGTTAAATTTTTCATAATTGTTCCACCACGTGTTGCTTGTAAACCTTTTTCTGAACATTTATGAAATAAATGTTCTATTGATGTTAATAATTTTCCACTTTTATAGGTAACTTCATATTTGTTATAAAATTTCCATCTTTTATTATATATTCAATTAATAAATTTTTTTTCTTTCCTATTTAATAATTTCCATGATATATTTGATTCTCTAATTCTAAATTCAAATAATTTACATTCATAGAAGTCTTTAATTCAAAAAAATAATGTATATGAATTCCTTCATCTTCATGTTTTTCTTCACCTATTAAATAATGTTCATTTAATTGAAATAATACCTCTTCTTTTAAAAATTCTATATTTTTATCGAATTGAGGATATATTAAAAAATTTTTCCTCTTAATTTAATTTTTTTTTATTTTTTAATTTCATAATTATTATTTTTTAGCCAATTCTTCTAGTTGTTTACGTAATTCATGAACTTCATCAACAAAACTTTCTTTAGGGGACGTTTCTAAAATTAGTTTTCTAATAGCAGGATTCTCTAAATCACTAATAGTATCTTCAAAAAATTGATCCAGCATTTTCTTTTCTGATTCCTCTGATAGACTATATATACTATTATCATCTGATTGACTATTATTATCTGATTGACTATCATTATCTATAAAAGGGGGGTTATCACCGTTATAAAAATAAACAATTAAAATAAATAATAATAATATACAAGAAGCTCCAATTAAATATTTATATAAATCCTTATTATTTGATGTTTGTTCTATGGATTTCTTTTTTTTTTCTATTTCATCTTGATCAATATTATCTTCATCATCTAAGAAGGTTAAGTCAAAGGGTAGAAAAAAATACATACAAAATAAGTAAATAGATAATAAGTTTTTTTTTTTTAAATATCGATAAATTTTGAATATAAGAATTATTGATTGAATTATTTTTAAAATAATCATATTTTTGAAAAAATATATATTATAATAATAACATATATTGTAATAAATTTTGAAATGTATAACAAAAGTATACTAATAAGATTTTGTTTAATCCCTTAAACCATTGATTTTTTAATAATTTTTATTTTACTTGTTATAAAATTAAATTTTTCAAAGAGAAATTTAATTTAATTTAAAATATGTTAAAAAGATGTTTTTAATTTAAATTTTTTTGCGTAAAATATAGATACACACAAAGAATAAAATAAAATCTTCAAGATCCTCAATATAAATGATAATTTCTTCGAACGACTGAGAAAAAATATATAAATCGACAAAAAAGAGATATAAATCGACGAAAAAAGGCAAAAATCTAATAGATAGATATATAGCAGCCATAATTTTCATATAATATTTTATTTTATAACTTAAATATTTATATTTTTCTGTTTTTGAAAATTTTTGAATTTTATATATTATTATTTTAAATAAATTTATAAGTATTAACAACATAATGATTTGTATTATTGAAATAAAAATATATTTTTATTTTATATTTTTATTATAACGAATTAAATAAATTTCAAATCTACCTAAAAAAGGTATAATTACAATAAAAAAAAAGAAATAATAAATCATACTTATGACACCAATTTCAGTAAAAGGGTATTCAACAGGACATTGCCCTACCCAACCTAATAAAAAAAAAGCTATAACTAATAACCAATAACAAATTTTAAAAATAGGTCTAAAAGTTGTACTTCTAATTTCTGATGAATTTGTGAAAGGAATTGTTAATAAAATAAGTAAAGAACCAAACATAGCAATTACACCTCCAATTTTGTTAGGGATAGATCGTAAAATTGCATAAAAAGGTAAAAAATACCATTCAGGAACAATATGTAAAGGGGTTTTCATTGGATTTGCTTCAATATAATTATCTGGATGACCTAAAGTATTGGGATAATAAAAAACAAAAATAAAAAATATTAAAAATAATACGATTAAACCAAATAGATCTTTTGTATAAAAATACGGATAAAATGAAATATTTTCAGTTTTTAAAATAATACCTAATGGATTATTTGAACCAACTTCATGTAATAAAATTAAATGAATTAAAACAGCACCAATAATTAAAAAAGGAAAAGTAAAATGTAAACTAAAAAAACGATTTAATGTGGGATTATCAACAGCAAATCCGCCCCATAACCAATCAACAATATTTTTACCTATTAAAGGTATTGCTGAAAATAAATTCGTAATAACAGTTGCACCCCAAAAACTCATTTGACCCCAAGGTAAAACATAACCCATAAATGCAGTTGCCATCATTAAAATAAAAATAATAACACCCGAACACCACAAAGCTTCTCGCGGTGTAATATACGAACCGTAATATAAACCTCTAAAAATATGTATATAAACAACAATAAAAAAAAAAGAAGCACCATTGGCATGAGTATATCGAATTAACCAACCATAATTAACATCTCTCATAATGTGTTCAATACTGTTAAAAGCTAAATCAATATGTGGTGTGTAATGCATTGCTAAAAAAATACCAGTTAAAATTTGTACAACTAACATAATACCTGCTAATGAACCAAATCCATAAAAATAATTTAAATTAACTGGTGTAGGATAATCAATTAAATGATTATTAATAACTGTAAATAACGATTTTTTATTCCATCTCATAAATCTGAAATAAAATTTAACCTAAAAACAAAAATAATTAAAAAGTATTAAATATTGATTTTTTTATCCCATGGGTTAGTAAATTCAAATAATCTATATTGTTGAGATAAATTAATCGGTTCATAAACTACTCTTTTTTTTAATTCATTATAAAAAACTTCTAAAAAACCACTTAAAGGAAAATCTTTTCGTAAAGGATATCCTTCAAAACCATAATCAGTTAAAATTCTCCGCAAATCTGGATGATTGACAAAAAAAATACCAAACATATCCCAAATTTCTCTTTCACACCAATTAGCAGATTTATATATTGTTATAATTGAATCGATTGGTTGTAGTTCGTTAGTTAGAATTTTAATTTTTAAACGACTATTAAAACGAATACTTAACAAGTTATAAACAAGTTCAAAACGTTTTTCTTTATTAATATAATCTACAGCACAAATTTCCGATAATATTTTAAATTGACTATTGGTATGATTTTTAAAAAAAAATAAGATCGGAATTAATTTATTAGTAGAAATATTTATACATAATTCGTTTTTATATATTGTATAATTTATTATAGGTAAAATTTGTAATAAATATTGACTAAAATTGTTTAATATTTTCATAAGAAATAAATATAAATATTTATTGATCATAAATATTCTATATATTATTCTCTACATTTATTTTTAAATATAAAGAATAGCATATAATAAAATAAATTTATTATATTTTATAAAATGTAAGATAAATTAAAAAGCAAATAAAATCAAAAATGCCATCATTAAACAGAATAAAGCGATTGCTTCAGTTAATGCAAAACCTAAAATAGCGGTTCTCATTAATTCTTGTTGTAAAGAAGGATTTCTTGAAATACCTATAATTAAAGAACCAAAAACATTACCAATACCAATACCGGCACCGATTAATCCCAAGGTGGCTAATCCTGCACCTAAAAATTTAGAAGCTTGTAATAACATAAATGTATTATCAATTTTTTTTTATTTAAAATATCTTAAATAATAGATTTTATAAAATATTTTATTTTTATAAAGTATTATAAATAATTTTTAAAATAATTTGATAAAAATTGATAAATTTTATTTATTTTTACCATTCTAAAGCATCACTACACCAAATATAAATAAAACCTATAATTAATTCAATTAAAAATTCAATCATTGTCCAAAAACCCCATGAAAAATTTGAACTTAAAGTTAAAACCCAAGGAAAAATAAAAACAGCTTCTAAATCAAAAATGATAAAAAGAATAGCTACTAGATAAAATTTTACATCAAAAATTTTTCTAGCATCATCATAAGGATTAAATCCACATTCATAAGCTGTTAACTTTTCTAAATCGTCTTTTTGTTTAATTAAAGAAAAAGATAAAATGAAAATTAAAATTGATAAAAAAAAACTTAATATTAAAAATAAAAAAATATTGGAATAATTTAATAACATATTTATAAATAATTTTAATATAATTAACGGAAAAAACGGGACTCGAACCCGCGACTTATAGCGTGACAAGCTATTACTCTAACCAACTAAGCTATTTTTCCTTATTATATTATTAATGTAAATTTAAAGCATCGTTTATATACATACAAGTTAAAATCGTAAAGACATATGCTTGAATTAAAGCTACTGCAATTTCTAAACCTACTAATAAAACAATAATAATTAAAGGTACAAAATGAGCAAAAAAAATAAAACTATTTACATTTAACATTGTCCAAGCAAAACCTGCAATTACTTTTAATAAAGTATGACCTGCCATCATATTGGCAAATAGTCGTACAGGTAAACTAATTACACGAAAAATATAAGAAACTAATTCAATAGGAATTAAAATAGGAACTAATGCAATACTTGCACCACTAGGTAATAATAAATTTAAAAAATTTAATTTATGTTTTTTAATTCCAATAAAATTAAAACCAAGATAAACTGTTAAAGCTAAACTAAAAGTAATAATTAAATGACTCGTCACTGTAAAACTATAAGGAACCATTCCAATTAAGTTACATATTAAAATAAAAAAAAAAACTCCAAATATTAATGAAATAAAATGCTTACCCATTTTTCCTATATTAGAATAAGTTAATTCAATAGTAATATTAAAAATTATTTCAAAAATTTGTTGAAAACGTGTTGGAATAAATTTAGTTTTTATATATATATATGTACATAAATATATTAAACCTATTAATAAAATTAAAGAAGCATTAGTAAATGCAAAAGGGAAAAAAAAAATAGGTAAAATTTCAAATTGCTCTAAAGGACTAAACATAAAATTTATTAATTCCCACCCCACCAATATACAGCGACAAATAAAAATAACCACACAACATCAACAAAATGCCAATACCATGCTGCAGCTTCAAAACCGAAATGATGTTGTTTTGTAAAATGATGATTAATTAATCGAATAGTACTTACTATTATAAAAATAGTTCCTACAATAACATGTATACCGTGAAAGCCTGTTAATAAAAAAAAAGTTGTACCATAAATACTATCAGATATTGAGAATGAACTTTCAATATACTCATAAGCTTGAATTAAGGTAAAAAAAAACGCTAATAAAATTGTAATAATTAAACTAAAAATAGCATTTTTTCTATCACCAAGAACAATAGCATGATGTGCCCATGTAATTGTAGCACCTGATGATAATAAAATTATAGTATTTAATAAAGGTATTCCCCATGGATTAACAGTTTCAATACCTAAAGGAGGCCATAAGGATCCAATTTCAGGTGTCGGTGCTAACGCTGAGTGGAAAAAAGCCCAAAAAAAACTAATAAAAAATAATAATTCACTTAAAATAAATAAAAGCATTCCATTTCGTAAACCTAATTGTACTTGTTTAGTATGTTGACCTTCATATACAGCTTCTCTGACAATATCACGGAACCAAGTATACATAGTTAAAATAACTATTAAAAGGCCTGTTAAAATTAAAAAGGTACTACCTATATAACCGTGAAAATACATAGCACTTCCAAAAGTTAAAAAAAATAATCCAAATGATATAACAAAAGGCCATGGACTTGGATCTACTAGATGATAAGGGTGTTTTTGTGTATTTTTTATATTTTTTGTAATATTTTTTAAAAAATTTAAATTGTTATTTAATTTATTTAAATCCGTTGTTGTTTCAATTTGCAAGTTTTTTTTATTAATATAATAATAACTTTTCATAAGAATTTAATAATTTGTAATAATTAATTATTTAATGATAAATAATATGTGAATTTAATCAAAAATAAGATTAAATTTTAATTTTTTAATATTTTTATAATATTGTTTTTTAGTATTAATTGTTTTACTTTTATTTTTTGAAGTTTTAATAATTTCATGTTGTATTGTTTTTAATTTTGAATTTAAAAGTAACCATGAAATTGATTTTTTAATTTGTTTATCTTCATTTAATAACATTAAAAAATATCTATCTCTTTTTTGTTTTAGTTTTTTTCTTTTTTTATTAGGAATACTTATTGTTTTTAATTTTGGTAATAAGTTGTCAATTGCTTTAAATAAGATAAAATTCGGTTTTTGTTTTGTTATTTTTTTTAAATTAATTAAAATTTTTTTAAATATGTTTTCAGAATAAGTTTTTTTACCTTTTTTTAATAACATATTTATAAATAATTTTTTTATTTTATACTCTTCGTATTTTAGTTCCATATTTTGATCTTGATGTTTTTCTAGAATAAATTCCTAATAAGTCATATTTACCACGAACCGTATGATATTTTACACCTGGTAAATCTTTAACCCTACCACCCCGAACCAATACAATAGAATGTTCTTGTAAATTATGACCAATACCGGGTATATATGTAATTATTGTATATCTACTAGATAAATGTACTTTTGCAACTTTACGCATTGCAGAATTAGGTTTTTTAGGTGTTGTTTTATAAACTTTTAAACAAATACCTTTGCGTTGTGGGGAATATTTTAAAGCTGGACTTTTTATTTTTTTTTTTTTTTAATCGTTTTTGTTTTTTTAAAAATAATTGATTAATGGTTGACATATTATTTTATTATATTATGTTTGAATAATAACGGATTTGAACCGCTAACATTTTCGGTGTAAACGAAATACTCTACCAATTGAGCTAATTATTCCGATGGGCCTAAGTAGATTTGAACTACTGACTTTACACTTATCAGGCGTATACTCTAACCAACTGAGTTATAGGCCCTTTTGAAGTAAAAGGATTCGAACCTTTGATTATCCGTACCAAAAACGGAGGCCTTACCACTTGGCTATACTTCAAAAATAAAATAAATATATGCTTAGAAAGACTTGAACTTTCATTTTTTAGATCCGCAATCTAAAGCTTTATCCAATTAAGCTATAAGCATAATTTTAATTTTTTTTTATAATTTTAATATTTATTAAAGAATTTTTCGATAAATATTTTTTAATTAAAATTAAAAAATTTAATAAATGAAAAATATTTTTAAATCTAATATCTATTTTTGGTAAATAATTTTTATATATAAAATGTTCACGTGATTTTTTATTGACATGAGGGGATCTTAATACCGTAAAAATTTTATTTTTATTTTTTACTTGAAATATCCCGTGTATTTGAACATTTTTAAATTTATTAAATTTTTTTAATTTTATAAAATTTTGTTTAAGTTGATTAATTTTTTGAAATGATTTAAAAGTTATTCTTAAAAGATACATATTGAAATAATAAAATTGTCTGGAGGTGGATTTGAACCACCGACACAAAGATTTTCAGTCTTTTACTCTAACCAACTGAGCTATCCAAACAAAATATTATATTAATAAATATAAATAAATTTTATGTAAATTCATTAATATAACATTAGGAAAAATAAATAAAAATAAAATAAACTGAGTATTAATAGTTAATATTATACTTTGAGTTTTAGTTATTTTCGAAATATACATTTTTCGTAGTATTTTTTCAAAATAAATAATTTTTATTATTTTTAAATAATAAAAAGAACTTACAACACTTATAATAATACCAAAAAAAACTAAACTAAAATAATTATTTTTAATTGCAGAAAAAAATATAAATAGTTTTGAAAAAAATCCAGCTAATGGAGGTATACCTGCTAATGAAAAAATATTAATCATTAAAATAATGGCAATTAATTTATTAATAATATAGATATTTGATAAATCTGTTAAATATTTAATTGGTTTATGATTAATATTTAATGATAAATAAGAAGTCCATAAATTTATACTTGTTATAATATAAATTATAATATAGAATAAAATAAATGGAATATTATTCAACATATTTGCTGTAAATCCTATTAATAGAAAACCTATATGACTTATAGAACTATAAGCTAATAATCTTTTTATTTTTTGCTGTTGTAAAGCAGATAAAGCACCTAACAACATAGATAAAAATGAGATAATATAAAAAAATAATTCAAAAAAATAAGAAATATTGATAAAAATATCAAATAATAATCGAATTAAAATAGCAATAAAAGCGATTTTAGGTACAATAGCAAAAAAACTGGAAATATTATTTGGAGCCCCTTCATATACGTCCGGTAACCAAAAATGAAAAGGTGAAGCTCCAATTTTAAATAAAATACCAATTAAAATAAAAATAAATCCATAAGATAAACTAATTAATATATTAATATTATTTAAAAAATTAATATTTGATAAAATTAAAAAAATATTATTAAAATTTAATGAACCTGTAATAGCATAAATCATAGAAGAACCAAATAAAATAAAACCAGAAGCAATAGATCCTAAAATAAAATATTTTAAACCTGCTTCAATAGATAATATAGATTTTTTTTGAGTTGAAGTTAAAATATAAAAACTTAAACTTTGTAATTCAATTGCTAAATATAAAGTAATAAAATGATTTGATGAGACTAATAACATTAAACCTAATAAAGATATTAATATTAATATAGGAATTTCATAAGAATTTATTTTTTGTTGTATTAAATATTTTTGTTGGATTAAAAAACAAGTAATTGTTGATAATATTAAAATACTTTTAATAAATTGTGTAAAATTATTAATAATTAAAACACCATTTAAAATAGTATTTGAAATATTTGTTATATTTAATGTTAATATTAAAAGAATTAATAATAAATATATTATTATAGTAGTAATATTTTTAAAAATCAAAATTTTTTCATTATTTTGATTTTGTTTGTAAAAAACTCCCCATAATAATAAAATTAATAAAATAGTTGTTAAAAAAAATTCGGGAATAATAATTTCAAAATTATTAAAAAAAATTTCTTGAAAAATCATAATCTAAAAGAAATAAATATTTTATAAATATTTACTTACTATATATGCTATATATTTATAAAAAATTTATTTTATAAATATTTATTTTAATTGAAAAGAATAAAAACAAAAATGTCTTTAAAAAAAATAAAAAATTTTTCTATTAATTTTGGTCCGCAACATCCAGCAGCTCATGGTGTTTTACGTTTAATTTTAGAATTAAATGGTGAGGTTGTACAAAAAGCTGATTCACATATTGGTTTATTACACCGAGGTACAGAAAAATTAATTGAATATAAAAATTATTTACAAGCTTTACCTTATTTTGATAGATTAGATTATGTTTCAATGATGTGTCAAGAACATGCTTATGTTTTAGCGATCGAAAAATTATTAAACTGTAATGTACCTTTACGTGCTCAATATATACGAGTATTATTTTCAGAAATTACACGTATACTGAATCATTTATTAGCAGTTTGTTGTCATGCTTTAGATGTAGGAGCAATGACGCCGTATTTTTGGGGATTTGAAGAACGTGAAAAATTGATGGAATTTTATGAACGAGTATCCGGTGCACGTATGCATGCAGCTTATTTTAGACCTGGCGGTGTTAATCAAGATTTACCGAAAGGATTATTAAATGATATTTATATTTTTTGTAATCAATTTAATACTCGATTAGATGAAATTGAAGAAATGTTAACTAATAATAGAATTTGGAAACAACGATTAGTAGATATTGGTGTAGTTTCAATGAAAGATGCTTTAAATTTAGGTTTTAGTGGTGTAATGTTACGTGGATCAGGTATTTCTTGGGATTTACGTAAAACACAACCGTATGAAATTTATGATCAGTTAGAATTTGATATACCAGTTGGTACAAATGGTGATTGTTATGATCGTTATTTAATTAGAATTGAAGAAATGCGTCAATCTATTCGAATTATTTCACAAATATTAAATAAAATTCCACAAGGTCCTATTAAATTAGATGATAAAAAAATTACAAATCCTAATCGAATTCAGATAAAAAATTCAATGGAATCTTTAATTCATCATTTTAAATATTATTCAGAAAATATTAGTGTAAGTAGTGGTGAAACCTATACAGTTATTGAAGCACCTAAAGGAGAATATGGTGTTTATTTAATATCGGATGGAACAAATAAACCCTATAGATGTAAAATAAAATCACCAGGATTTTTTCATTTGCAAGCATTAGATTTTTTATCAAAAAATCATATGATTGCAGATGTTGTTACTATTATAGGTACTTTAGATGTTGTATTTGGTGAAATTGATCGTTAAATTTAAATAAATTAAAAATAAAAACATTAATTCAATAAAATATGTTACAAAAAAAATCAAAATTTTTTAAAAAATGTAAATTAAAGCAATTGCAAAAAATCATACAAAATTATAAATATATTTATTTCTTTCGTTATAATGATTTAAATATTAATGAATTAATTTTGTTAAAAAAAAATCTTAATAAATTAAATTATAAATTTTTAATTTTAAATCAGAATTTAACCCATCAAATTATTTTAGAATTAAAAGCTCAAGGTTCTATTTTAATAATTTATGGAAATAATGATTTAAATTTAAAAAAAAATATAGTTAATTTTAAAAAACTTAAATTAATTTATTTAATTATTCAAAATAATATTTATTCTTATTTAAAAATAAAACAAATATTAAATAAAAATTATTTTCCGTTAAATAATTTAATTCTACAATCTTTTTTAAATTTTATATTTTATTTAAAAAAGATTGAAAAGGCGATTATAACTTAAAGGTAGAGTGTTAGATTGTGGGTCTAAGTGTTATGGGTTCAAGTCCCATTTTTCGCCCTTTTATATTTTAATAAATTCTTATGTTTAATAAATTTATATTAATTTTTTTACTTATTCTGCCACTAATTACAGTTATTATATTATCTTTTTCGAAAAATAAAAAATTTATTAAAAATTTTAGTATTTTTATGTCATTTTTTATTTTTTTAACATCATTACCTTTATGGATTTTATTTGATAAATCGACTTCAAATTTTCAATATTTATTTAAAATTGAATGGATTAGTCAATTTAATATTAATTTTTATCTAGGTATTGATGGTATTTCATTATTTTTTATAATCTTAACAACGTTTTTAATTCCGATATGTATGCTAATTAGCTATGAAATTATTACTAAAAATATAAAAGAATATTTTATTTTATATTTTATTTTAGAATTTTGTTTAATTATTTCATTTAGTATATTAGATGTA
>MIQA02016283.1:0-16713 GCA_001887855.2 Sclerospora graminicola
TATAATATAGTTAATGCATATAAAATATTTTTTGAATCAGAAATTATTTTATTAAAAATATATAACATAATAGATTTTATCTATATACCATACAAAATGATAGAAAAAAAAATAAATCCCATAACACCATCACAACGTCAAACATTTTTATTAAAAAAAAATAATTTAACTCAAACTTTTAAAATCAAATCATTAACAAAAGGTTTTCAACGTGCAAATGGTAAAAATAATCAAGGTAAAATAACTATAAAACATCGAGGTGGTGGACATAAACGTTTATATCGAATCATTAATTTCAATAGATCAAAAAATATTGAAGGTTATGTAATTAAAATTTTATATGATCCTAATCGTTCTGCAAATATTGCTTATATTAAAAATAATTTTCAATCTTATTTAATTTTAGCACCCGAAGGATTAAAGATTAATCAATATATTAAAAGTTCATTAGATGCTGATTTAAAAATAGGTAATGCTTTACCTTTACAAAATATTCCTATTGGAAGTTTAATACATAATATTAGTTTATATCCCCAATCAAAAGGGAAATTAATAAGAAGTGCTGGTACTTCTGCACAATTAATTCAGAAAATTGATAATAAATATGCTCGAATTAGATTAAATTCGGGTGAATTAAAATTAATTTTATTAACTTGTTATGCTACATTAGGGACCGTGTCTAATATTAATCATAAAAAAATTAAATTAGGAAAAGCTGGTCGTTCCCGTTGGTTAAATAAACGACCTGTTGTAAGAGGGGTTGCTAAAAATCCAGTAGACCATCCTCATGGTGGTGGTGAAGGAAAAACAAGTGGTGGACGACCTTCTGTAACACCTCAAGGTAAAATAACAAAAGGGAAACCTACACGTAAAAAAAAAAATTAATTATTCAATAAAATATGTCAAGAAGTAAATATAAAGGTCCATTTTTCAAAGTTAATTTTTTAAAAAAAAAAAAATGGATGAAAATAACTAATAAAAATTTAACTATATTACCGGAATATGTTAATTATTCTGTAAGTGTTTACAATGGAAAAATTTTTATTAATTTAAAAATAAATGATAAAATGATTGGTTTTAAATTTGGTGAATTTATTAATACACGTAAAAAACATATATATAAAAAAAAAAAAATAAATTATGGGTCAAAAAAGTATACCAGTTAGTTTAAGATTAAATAAAAAAAAGAATTGGAATTCGAAATGGATTGTTGCTAATAATGAGTATTCCGGTTTATTACATTTTGATTTAGAAATAAAAAAATATTTTCAAAATATTTTTAATTATAAAAATTTAAAATTAATTGATATTAAAATTATAAAAATATCAAATAATATAAATATATATATTTATATTCAAAAAAATGCAAAAAAATATTATAAATTATCTTTTAATAAAATAATACATCATTTCAATTTATATTATCCAAATAATAATATAAAAATATTTATTAAAAATATTTATTTTTTTGAATTTATTAATTTAAGACAACATTTAAAAAAGATTTTTATTCGAATAAAAAAAAATAATCGAATTAATAAAAATATCAAAAAAATGATTTATAATTTTAGTTATGCACTTTATACTAAAAATATTAATATAATAACATTTTATATTAAACAAACATTAGAACGAAAAAAAACACATAAAAAATTTATAAATAATATTAATAATATGCTTAATGAATTTTTTAAAATATTTTCTAATTTTGTTGGATATCGTTTACAATTTAAAGGTCGTTTAAATAAATCAAAACGTAAAAAAAAACTAATGTTTCAAAAAGGTAAAATTCCTTTAAATACATTAAAATATAATATAAAATATCATTTTAATGAATTTAAAACACCATCAGGTATTTGTAGTATTAAATTATGGATTTTTTTTAAACCCTTAAAAAAGACAATTAATTTTAAATTAAAAAAACAAATATTTTTACAGAAAAGAAAAAAATTTTTTAATTATGCTATTCCCAAAAAAAACTAAGTATAAAAAACAATTTAAAGGTAAAGTTATAGGTAAAACAATAAAAGGTAGTAAAATTATTTACGGTAAATATGCAATTAAAGTATCAGAAGAATCCCGTTTAACTTCAAAACAAATTGAAGCAACACGTAAAATAATCATTCGAAAAATGAAAAAATTAGGATTTCTTTGGATCCGAATTTTTCCGGATATACCTATAACAACAAAACCTACAGAAAATCGTATGGGTAAAGGAAAAGGAAATGTTTCATTTTGGGTTGCTAAAGTTAAAAAAGGTCAAATTTTATATGAGATTAGTGGTATTTCGTTAGAAAATGCAAAAAAAGTTCTTAAAGCAGGATCTAATAAATTGCCTGTTAAAACAAAATTTATTTATAAATAATAAGGCTTATAGTTTAATTGGTTAGAGCATACCGCTCATAACGGTATAGTTGTAGGTTCAAATCCTACTAAGCCTAATTAATAATTTTAAATGAAGAAATTAAAAAAACAAAAACTTAATAATTTATTAAAATATTCACAATTTTTAAAAAATAATTATTTAAAAAATAATAAATTTAAATTAAAAAATATTTTATTTAATGATCAAATTTTATATAAAAATCCAATTTTAGAAGCATCTATAATTGAATTCAATAATTATGAAAATATTTATTTACCATTTACTTTGATAAAAATAAGTGAAATTTCAACAATAGATTTAAAATATAAAAATATTTTATTATTTAATTATGATTTAACTTATAATATATTAAAACAATTTAATAAAATAATGTTTCCATATGCTATAAATCCTAAAAATACTTCAATTAAAGGTCGTGTATTAGGTGGAACTCGAAGAAATAAAAAAATACTTATTTCTATTTTAGGTTATATTTTTACAATGAAACCTAAAAAATTACATATTGCGTTGGATTTTCGAAAAAGATTTTATTTTAATAAATATAATAAAAAAGGACTTTATAAAAAAAAAATTAATGCAACACAATTAATTAATTGTTATAAATTTAAATATTTAAATTTTAAAATTAATAATACATTTAATAAAAAAACTAATAATTTCAAAAAAAAACAATTATCAAGACTTTCTTATGTTCGATTTATTTTAAAATTTTTAAAAATTAAAAAAAGAAGAAAAAATAAACATTTTTTCAAGAAAAAACAAGTGTTCTTTCAAAGAAAAAATATGTTGAAAAAAAAGAAATAATATTAAATTATGCCACAATTTGATCAATTTTCATTTTTAGATCAAGTTTCTTGTTTTTTGGTTTTTTTCTTTTTTTTTTATATTATTCTTACTTATTTTTTTTTACCTCAAATTTGTTATAATTTGAAATTTAGAAAAAAAAAATTAATTTTTGATAATAAAAAAAAAAATCAAATTAATTTTGAAAAAAAGAATTTTTTTTTTTTTTTTAATAATTTTTATACAACTTTTTGTTCTACTTTTGAATTATCTATTTCCAAAAAATTATCAATACATAAAAAAAAAGAAAAAACCAAAAAACAAGAAACTCCGATTATTCATAATTTATTAAAACAAAAAATTAATTTTTTTTTGAATCAAAGATTTTTATTATTTAAAAAAATTTTTATTTTAAATTAATTTTTAAATAAATGTATAGCTCAGTTGGTAGAGCACTGGACTTTTAATCCAATGGTCTTGGGTTCGAATCCCAATACATTTATTGGGGATATATTTCAATAGGTAGAAAATATGTTTTGCAAATATAAGGTTATCGGTTCGAATCCGATTATCTCCATATTGATTTTAATTATATAATTTTATGCAAAAAAAAAAAAAAAAAAATATTAAACAGCGTTATTTATTTAAAAATTTTGAAAAAAATAGATTAACATTAAAAATTCTTTCAAAAAATTTAAATATTAAAAAAGATTTACGATGGAAATTACAACAAAAATGGTTTTTTTTTCATCAAAATTCTTCTATTACTCGAATTAAAAATTTATGTATTTTAACTGGACGTTCTAAAAGTATTTATCGTTTATTTAAAATTTCAAGAATTCAATTACGTAAATTAGCCTCAAAAGGTTTATTACCCGGTGTTTCAAAATATAGTTGGTAAATTTTATTATGATGATTGTAACAGATACTCTTTCAAATTTATTTTCACAAATAAAAAATGGTTATTTAGCCAAAAAGTCAAAAATTATACAAAACAAATCAAAACAAAGTATAAATATTCTAAATATTTTAACTCATGAAGGATTTATAAAAAGTTATAAAATAAATTCCAAAAATAAATTAAATATATATTTAAAATATAAAAAAAATAAAGCAGTTGTAACACATATCAAACGTTTATCAAAACCTGGAAAACGTTTATATATAACTAATAAAGATTTATATAAAAAAAAAACAGGTTTTTATCTTATTTCAACATCTTTAGGTATTTTAACTGATTTACAGGCTAAAAAATTAAATGTTGGTGGTGAATTAATTTGTCAAATTTTTTAAAATTATGATTCAAATATTAAAAACAGATGTGAAATTAAAAAATAAAATTTTTTTTAAAAGTTCGTTAATAAATATTCAACTTTTTTTTATAGATCAAAGTTTTATTTTTCCAAATAATATAAAAATTTTTAATAAAAATGAAATAATTTTTTTTGAAACATCTTTAGGATTATTATCATTATCATTAATGAATAATATATATTGTTTTATTAAAAAAAATAAATTATTAATTAATTATAATATAATTAAAAATAAAAAAAGTATTTTAAATTTATATAATAAATTAATTAAAATAAAAATAAAAGGTGTTTTACGTGGTTTTAAAATTAGTTTATTTTTAAAAGGTATAGGTTTTAAAGCTTTTATTAAAAATAATAATTTAATTTTAAAATTAGGATTTAGTCATGATATTATTATATCAATTCCTTCTAATATCAAAATTATTAATCAATCAAATATGTTAATTTTTAGTAGTATTGATTATATATTTTTAAACCAATTTGTTTATTATATTAAAAATCATAAACAACCTGAACCTTATAAAGGGAAAGGTTTATTATTAAAAAATGAAAAATTTTTTCAAAAAGAAGGAAAAAAAAGTAAAAAATAATTAAATATGATAAAAAAAAAAAAAAATAATAACATTTTATTAAATTTATTATTTAAATCAAAAAACATGTATGGAGATTTATTAATTTATACAAATAAAGAAATATTACCATTTATTTATGGTAATAGATATGATCATACTATAATTAATTTAAAAAATGTTTCTTTTTTTTTAAAACGTATTTTTAAATTAATAAAATATACAATAAAAAAAAAAGAAAAAATTTTAATAATTGGTAATTCAAATGAAATTAAATTTTTATTTACAACCGCATTTAAAAAAAAACATTCTAATATTATTTTTTTTACTAATGACTGGATAAATGGATTAATTACTAATAAAATTAGAAATACAACATTTAATAAAATAATTCATTATTTAATTAAAGAACATGAAATCAAATTAATTTTAATAATTAAAAGTTCAGTTAAGGATACTTTTTTAAATCAAGAAATTTCAACTTTAAAAATTCCAATAATTTCATTAATTAATACAAGTCAAACTATGAAAAATATTAATTATCCTATTGTAACAAATTCAAAAAATATTCAATCAATATATATTTTAATGTATTTATTACGTAAAATGTTTTAATAAATAATATGAATAAATTAAAACCAAGAAATAAAATATGTTTTCAAAATAATAAAAACATTCATATAAATTTAAAATTATTAAAATTAAGATCAAAAAAATGGAATATATTTAAAAGAAAATTACGATATAAAAAAGAAATTAAACCTGAAAAACGTAAAAAATTTTTTCAAAAAAGATTATTTGAAAAACAACAATTTAGAAATTTTTATGGATGTATTCATGAATATCAATTAAAAAATATATTTAAAAAATTATCAAAAAAAGATAATAAAATAAATATATTTCAAAAATTTATTATAATGTTAGAAAGTCGTTTAGATATTAATTTAGTAAGATTAAAATTAGTAAAAACTATTTTTCAAGCAAAACAATTAATTAATCATAAAAAAGTTCAAATTAATAATAAAATTATAAGTAAACCTAATTTTATATTAAAAAAGGGGGATATCGTTTTTATTATAAAAAATTATAAATATGCAAAAAAAAAAAAAAAATTATGACCAAAAAAAATTTATTAATAAAAATTATGACCAAAAAAAATTTATTAATAAAAATTATGACCAAAAAAAATTTAATAATAAAATTATAAGTAAACCTAATTTTATATTAAAAAAGGGGGATATCGTTTTTATTATAAAAAATTATAAATATGCAAAAAAAAAAAAAAAATTATGACCAAAAAAAATTTATTAATAAAAATTATGACCAAAAAAAATTTATTAATAAAAATTATGACCAAAAAAAATTTATTAATAAAAATTTTAAAATTAATAAACCTTATTTTAATAAAAAAAAAAAAAAATATTATTTTCGAAAGAAAAAAGATATTTATTATTTTTTAGGTGAAAAAAGACCAAAAAAACCCTTAACAACTGAATATTTATATAGAAATAAAAAAATAAAAAAAGGTATTTTTTTTAAAGAACCTACTTTTAAAGCAATTTTATATCCTTTTCATTTAAATTTAAAATTAATTAATGAATATTTAAAAAAAAAATAAAAATTCAATTTATTTCAATGGTTTAAGTATAAATAAATAGTAATAATAAAAGCATTAAATGAATGCCTTGGCATTAATTTTATTTTTAGGACGTAAAAAATGCGAAAAGCTATATTAAATAATATATTATTTCGAAATATAGATTTCCTAAAGAAAACTTTTTCTTTGTGAAAATTTTAAAAATAGTGAATTGAAATATCTAAGTAACTATTAAAAAAATCAAACGAGATTCTGTAAGTAATGACGAATGAAAATGGAAATTAGGTTTATAAAAATCAATTAAATTATTTGAAAAATTTTGAAAAATTTACTAAAAAAGGTGAAAGTCCTGTAGAATAATTTTTTTTTATAATAGTAAAAAGAGGTATGTGTAATCTTTTTTGAATATTGGGGAACCACCCTCAAAACCTTTTAAAAATTAATGATCGATAGTGAACAAGTACTGTAAAGGAAAGGTGAAAAAAAACTTTTGAGTTTGAAATAATTCTGAAATTTAATGTTAATAATCAATTGGAACTTTTAAAAAAAGTGACAGTGTACCTTTTGCATAATGGGCCAGCAAGTTTATTGTTATAGCAAGCTTAATTTAATAAAGTAGGCGTAGATAAATCAAGTTTTAAAAAGCTGTAAGTTATATAAATAAGACCCGAAACTGAGTGATCTAATTATGAACAGATTGAAAAATAGGTAAAACTATTTGAAGGATCGAACTCACATATGTGGCAAAATATGGAGATGATTTGTGATTAGGAGTGAAAGGCTAATCAAACTCAGAGATAGCTGGTTTTCCGCGAAATCTATTGAAGTAGAGCATTTAAAATCTTTTTTTGGGGTAGAGCACTCATTGAGCTAAGGGGCTTAAAAACTTACTAAATTCTTGGAAACTCCGAATACAAAAAAACGTTATTTAAATAGACAGACATTAGGCGCTAAGGTCTTTTGTCAAGAGGGAAACAGCCCAGATTGATCGCTAAGGTCTCTAAATAATATTCTAAGTGAAAAAGGAAGTAAAAAAATAATGACAACCAGTAGGTAGGCTTGGAAGCAGCCATCCTTTAAAGAAAGCGTAATAGCTCATTGGTCTAGTTTTTTTGCGCCTAAAATGTATCGAGACTTAAGAAATTTACCGAAGCGGCAAGTTTTATGAAAAAATAAAACGGTAGCGGAACATTCTGTAAATTAATAAAGATATATTGTGAAATATATTGAAGATATCAGAAAAGAAAATGCTGGCATTAGTAACAAAAAATAATGACTATTAATCATTATCACCGTAAATCCAAGGGTTTCTATGTTAAAATGAATTCTATAGAGTGAAACGGCCCCTAAGAAAGATTTGACGAAAGCAAATTTTGATGGGATAATTTTTAAATTAAATTTTTTAAAAAAAGTGACAAAAATTTTAAATTTTTCAGGAAATAGCTTTTTTAATTAAAAACCGTACCCTAAACCGACACAGGTGGATAGGTCGAGTAGACTAAGGTGAATGAGAGAACTATGTTGAAGGAACTCGGCAAAATGACTTTGTAACTTCGGGATAAAAAGTACCTAATTTAACTAATTAGGTGGCACAGAATAGGGGGTTGCGACTGTTTAATAAAAACTTAGGACTCTGCTAAATGGTAACATGATGTATAGGGTCTGACACCTGCCCGGTGCTGGAAGATTAAAAGGAAATGTTTACGCATTGAATGGAAGTCCCAGTAAACGGCGGCCGTAACTCTGACGGTCCTAAGGTAGCGAAATTCCTTGTCGGGTAAGTTCCGACCTGCATGAATGGTGTAACGACATCCCCGCTGTCTCCAACATTGACTCAGTGAATTTGAAATATCCGTGAAGATGCGGATTTTCTATAGTTAGACGGAAAGACCCCGTGAACCTTTACTACATCTTTATATGGTTATTTTATCTAATATGTGTAGTATAAGTGGTAATCGTTTAGACCTTTACGCTAGTAAATTGTTTAGATATCTTTGAAATACCACTCTTATTAAAATAAATAACTAATATTTTTTAAATAGACAGTGTATGGTTGGTAGTTTGACTGGGGCGGTCACCTCCTAAAGAGTAACGGAGGTGTACAAAGGTAAGCTCAAATTGGATAATTTTATCAATTGTAGAGTATAATGGTAAAAGCTTGCTTGACTGTAAGATAGACATATCAAACAGGGACGAAAGTCGGTCATAGTGATCCGATAATTCTTTGTGGAAAGATTATCGCTCAACGGATAAAAGGTACTCCGGGGATAACAGGCTAATGACTCCTAAGAGCTCCTATCGACGGAGTCGTTTGGCACCTCGATGTCGACTCATCACATCCTGGAGCTGAAGAAGGTTCCAAGGGTTCGGCTGTTCGCCGATTAAAGTGGTACGTGAGTTGGGTTTAGAACGTCGTGAGACAGTTTGGTTCCTATCTTCTATAGATATTTTGAAAAATGAAAGAATCTAACTCTAGTACGAGAGGACCGAGAAGGGTAAATCTCTGGTGTATCGGTTGTTTAAAAGCATTGCCGAGTAGCTAAATTTATTTTGGATAATTACTGAAAGCATCTAAGTAAGAAACCGTTCTTAAAAATTTTTCATAAAAAAACTGTAAAAGATGATTACATAGATAGGTTTTAAGTGTAAGTATTGTAAAATATTTAGCTTTAAAATACTAAAAGTTTACAAAATTTAAATATATTTATTTCTTTGTAGCTCAACGGTAGAGCAAATGGCTGTTAACCATTAGGTTATAGGTTCAAATCCTATCAAAGAAGTTTTTATATTGGGGTCGAATAGCCAAGCGGTTTACGGCAATAGTTTGCTAAACTATCGGTTAATTAAATTAACTCGTGGGTTCAAATCCCACTTCGACCTATTAATAAGATGATGTAGTTTAAAGGTAGAGCGTGGGAATCATAATCCTAATGTTGTAGGTTCGAGTCCTACCATCATTATAATTAAACGGAAGATAGCATAGTCTGGCTAATGCATCTGTTTTGGGAACAGAAGATCAAAGGTTCAAATCCTTTTCTTCCGAAAATTGCGCATATGATGAGATAGAGTAATAGGTTAACTTGTCAGGCTCATAATCTGAAGATGTAGGTTCAAGTCCTGCTCTCATCATTTTATTATAATATAATAAAATAATTAATTATGATTCAAATTCAAACTAAATTAAAAATAAATGATAATAGTGGTATTAAAATAGGACAATGTATTAAAATTTATAAAAAAAAAGTAGGAAAAATTGGAGATACAATTTTAATTTCAACTAAGAAATTACGTTTGAACCAAAAAAAAAAATTAAAATAGTAAAAGGTGATTTATTTAAAGCTTTAGTTATTCATACAATATATCAAAAAAAAAGTACAATTGGTAATCTAATAAAATTTGATAAAAATTGTATAATTATTTTAAATAATCAAAATAAACCTTTAGGAACACGTATATTTGGTCCAATTACTTCTGAATTTCGAAAACAAAAAAATTTTAAAATATTATCATTAGCTTCAAATATTTTATAAAAATCTATGGAAAAAAATTTACAAAATCATTATCAAAATGTTATTATATATGATCTTTTAACAAAATTAAATTTTAAAAATATATTTGAAATTCCTAAAATAACTAAAATTTGTTTAAATATTGGATTTAAAAATACAAATATTGAAAAAAAAAAATTAATTAATATAATTTTACTTTTAAAATTAATAACTAATCAAAAACCTCTTATAACTAAATCAAAAAAAAATAATATTTATTTAAAAATAAAAAAAAATTCAATTATTGGTTGTAAAGTTACTTTAAGACGGAAAAATATTTTTAATTTTTTAGAAAAAGTGTTAATTTTTATTATACCACATTTAACTTCAATAAAAATTAATTGTAAAAATAAAAATATTTTTGATTTTCAAATTTCAAATATTTTTGATTTTTTTGAATTACAAACTGAATTTTCAAAATTTAAAAATATACCATCTATTGATGTATCTATTCATACAAATGTACAAAATAATCATGAATTATTTTTATTATTAAATTCACTTTTTATAATAAATTCTTAGCAAAAATAGCTCAATGGTAGAGTATAACCTTGCCAAGGTTAATGTTGAGGGTTCAAATCCCTTTTTTTGCTTAAATAAATATAATGGACCCAAAGGCAGTATTTGGTATTTCCATTTTTTTAATTTAATGGGAATAATAATAGAATTGACATTTTTTTGTGATTATAGATTAATTGGTAAATCTTTTATCTTCCAAGTAAATATTGTGGGTTCGAGTCCCACTAATCACATCAAAATATAAAGGAGAAATGGCTGAGGGGTTAAAAGCGGCAGACTGTAAATTTGTTGAAATATTTTCTACGTAGGTTCAAATCCTACTTTCTCCAACTATTAATGAAAATTATTTATTAAAAATTAAAAAATTTTTATCTTTTAAGATAAAATTAATATAAGAATGTTTTATTAATTAAATTTTTAAAATTTAATTATTTGAAAAATTATTATTAAATAATTAATATTAAAATTTAAATAGAGTTTGATCCTGGCTCAGAATAAATGCTATCGGTATGCTTAACACATGCAAGTTAAATGTATTTAAAACATAGCGGACGGGTGAGTAACACGTGAATTATCTACCTTTTAATTCAGAATAATTATTTTTATAAAAATACTGAATAAATAAATTAAAGTTTTTAACGTTAAAAGATGAGTTTGCGTAAGATTATGGTAGTTGGTAGTTTAAAAGACCTACCAAGCCTTTTATCTTTAGCTGGTTTGAAAGAACGATCAGCCACATTGGAACTGAGACACGGCCCAAACTTTTTTAAAGGCAGCAGTGGGGAATTTTGGACAATGAGCGAAAGCTTGATCCAGTAATACCGAGTGAGTGAAGAAGGCTAATTAGGTTGTAAAGCTCTTTCATTAAGGAGGAAAATGACAGTACTTAAAAAAGAAGTTCCGGCTAATACCCGTGCCAGCAGCCGCGGTAATACGGGAGGAGCGAGCATTATTCGGAATGATTAGGCGTAAAGAGTTTGTAGGTGGTTTTTTAAGTTGAAAGAAACAAATTAAAGCTCAACTTTATACATTTTTTCAAAACTGATAAACTAGAGTATAAATAGAGGATAATGGAATTTCTATTGGAGTGATAAAATACGTTGATAATAGAAGGAAGGCCTATGGCGAAGGCAATTATCTGGGTATATACTGACACTGAGAAACGAAAGCTTGGGTAGCGAACGGGATTAGATACCCCGGTAGTCCATGCCGTAAACGATGAGTGCTAATATTTAGAATTTTTAGATATAACAGCTAACGCGTTAAGCACTCCGCCTGAAAAGTATAATCGCAAGATTGAAATTCAAAGGAATTGACGGGAGTCTACACAAGCGGTGGAGCATGTGGTTTAATTCGATAATACGCGCAAAACCTTACCAACTCTTGCTAATTTTTATATAAAATTTTATATAAAAAACAGGTGTTGCATGGCTGTCGTCAGCTCGTGTTGTGAAATGTTTGGTTAAATCCTTTAACGAGCGCAACCCCTATTGTTAGTTGCTAATTTATTAAAATAAAATAAAAGAACTTTAACAAAAAGATTAATGATAGGTTAATGGAAGATGGGGATGACGTCAAGTCTTTATGGCCCTTATGAGTTGGGCTACACACGTGCTACAATGATAATCACAATGAGAAGCAATAATGTTAAGTTGGAGCAAATCTTTAAAAATTATCTTAGTTCGGATTAAGGGCTGAAACTCGCCCTTATGAAGTTGGAATCGCTAGTAATCGCAAAACAGCATGTTGCGGTGAATATGTTACTGGACTTTGTACACACCGCCCGTCACATCAGGGAAGTTAATTATTTTTAAAATGATTTTAATGTATTTAATAATTTTAAATAACTATTTAATTAAAATAATTTATAATTTAATTTAAATAAATTAAAATACTTAGAAAGTAATTAGTAACTTTGATGAAGTCGTAACAAGGTAGTCGTAGGGGAACCTGTGTCTGGAAGAGATCTTTAAACATTCTTAAATTAACTTTAAGATCTGGGGAAAATAGTTTAATTGGTAAAATCATAGTCTCCAAAATTATTGTTATGGGTTCAAGTCCCATTTTTCCTGTTTTTATTTATAAATATTATAAATCAAAAAAATTTTATAAAATCTGAAATTAATTAAATTCAAGTTATAAAAATAAAATTTTATTTAAAATACTTTTCAACCAAAGGGAATTTCAATTTAGATTTATAATATTTATAAATAAAAATAGTTTTAAAATAAAACTTTTCTAAAATTGTATAGTATTTAAGAGAAAAAAATTAAATATTACTAATTTATTTAATTTTAAATTAATTAATTTTGTATATATTAAAAACTAAAATAACAAACTTTTAAAAATTTTATGATAATAAAAAATTATATTATATTTCAAAATACATTAATGGATTATGCTGAACCCTGGCAAGCAGGTTTTCAAGATCCAGCAACACCGGTTATGGAAGGTATTATAAATTTTCACCATGATTTAATGTTTTTTTTAATTATTATTACAGTATTTGTTTGTTGGTTATTATTTAAAGTTATTATTCTTTTTAATGAAAAAAAAAATAAAATCCCCTCAACTATTGTACATGGTGCTACGATTGAAATTATTTGGACTTCTATTCCTGCTCTAATTTTATTAATTATAGCTATCCCCTCGTTTGCATTATTATATTCAATGGATGAGGTAATTGACCCCATTATAACGTTAAAAGTAATTGGAAATCAATGGTATTGGAGTTATGAATATTCAGATAATCTTGAATTTTCGGATGAACCTTTAATTTTTGATAGTTATATGATACAAGAAGATGATTTAGCTATAGGTCAATTTCGTATTTTAGAGGTAGATAATCGAGTAGTAGTTCCAACTAATAGTCATATTCGAATATTAATTACTTCTTCTGATGTTTTACATTCATGGGCTATCCCTTCATTAGGTATTAAATTAGATGCATGTCCAGGTCGTTTAAATCAAACATCAATGTTTATTAAAAGAGAAGGTGTTTTTTATGGTCAATGTAGTGAAATTTGTGGTGTAAATCATGGATTTATGCCTATTGTTGTTGAAGCTGTTTCATTAGTGGATTATTTAAGTTGGTTAAAAAATAAAATTAATTTTAATATTTAATTAAAAATTTCTATGTTATTTAAAATCATAAGTATAATTTTTTTAATTTTATTAATATTTACTGACATTAAACAAATAATTAATAAAATTAAAAAATTTTTTTATTAAAAATAATAAAGATTAAAAACCAACGTTTTTTACTCTAAAAATAAAAATATAATTTTACATTTAATTAAAAAATTTTAAAATATATAAATGAATTTTCAAAATATTGAACAATGGTCTACTCGATGGCTTTTTTCAACAAATCATAAAGATATAGGAACTTTATATTTAATTTTTAGTGCTTTTGCAGGTATTATAGGTACTACATTATCTCTTTTAATTAGAATGGAATTAGCTCAACCAGGTAATCAAATTTTTATGGGAAATCATCAATTATATAATGTTGTAGTTACTGCTCATGCATTTATTATGGTTTTTTTTTTAGTAATGCCTGCTTTAATTGGTGGTTTTGGTAATTGGTTTGTTCCTTTATTAATTGGTGCACCTGATATGGCTTTTCCCCGTATGAATAATATAAGTTTTTGGTTATTACCTCCAGCCTTATTATTATTAGTTTCATCAGCTCTTGTTGAATCTGGTGCTGGTACAGGTTGGACGGTTTATCCACCACTATCAAGTGTTCAAGCACATTCAGGGCCTTCTGTTGATTTAGCTATTTTTAGTTTACATTTATCAGGGATTTCATCATTATTAGGAGCAATTAATTTTATTTCAACTATTTATAATATGCGATCGCCTGGTTTAAGTTTTCATAGATTACCTTTATTTGTTTGGTCTATTCTTATTACAGCTTTTCTTTTATTATTAACTTTACCTGTTTTAGCTGGTGCTATTACGATGTTATTAACGGATAGAAATTTAAATACCTCGTTTTATGATCCTTCTGGTGGTGGTGATCCTGTATTATATCAACATTTATTTTGGTTTTTCGGTCATCCAGAGGTTTATGTTTTAATTTTACCCGCTTTTGGTATTATTAGTCAAGTTTCTGCTTTTTTTGCTAGAAAAAATGTTTTTGGTTATTTAGGTATGGTTTATGCAATGTTATCTATAGGTTTATTAGGTTCAATTGTTTGGGCACATCATATGTTTACTGTTGGATTAGATGTTGATACTAGGGCTTATTTTTCAGCTGCTACCATGATAATTGCAGTACCTACAGGTATTAAAATTTTTAGTTGGTTAGCTACTTTGTGGGGTGGTTCTTTAAAATTTGAAACACCTTTATTATTTACTTTAGGATTTATTTTATTATTTGTTATGGGTGGAGTAACTGGTGTTGTTATGTCTAATTCAGGTTTAGATATTGCTTTACATGATACTTATTATATTGTAGGACATTTCCATTATGTATTATCTATGGGTGCTGTTTTTGGTATTTTTACAGGATTTTATTTTTGGATTGGAAAAATTTCTGGTCGTAAATATCCAGAAGTTTTAGGTCAAATCCATTTTTGGTTATTTTTTATTGGTGTAAACATTACTTTTTTTCCAATGCATTTTTTAGGGTTAGCTGGAATGCCTAGAAGAATTCCAGATTTTCCTGATGCTATGAGTGGTTGGAATGCTGTTAGCAGTTTTGGATCTTACATTTCATTTTTTTCAGCTTTATTTTTTTTTTACATTGTTTATGTAACTTTAATTTATGGTGATAAAATTGATAACTAATAAATCAAATATAAAAATATAAAATAAAAATATATTTTTATTTCAATAATACAAATCATTATGTTGTTAATACTTATAAATTTATTTAAAATAATAATATATAAAATTCAAAAATTTTCAAAAACAGAAAAATATAAATATTTAAGTTATAAAATAAAATATTATATGAAAATTATGGCTGCTATATATCTATCTATTAGATTTTTGCCTTTTTTCGTCGATTTATATCTCTTTTTTGTCGATTTATATATTTTTTCTCAGTCGTTCGAAGAAATTATCATTTATATTGAGGATCTTGAAGATTTTATTTTATTCTTTGTGTGTATCTATATTTTACGCAAAAAAATTTAAATTAAAAACATCTTTTTAACATATTTTAAATTAAATTAAATTTCTCTTTGAAAAATTTAATTTTATAACAAGTAAAATAAAAATTATTAAAAAATCAATGGTTTAAGGGATTAAACAAAATCTTATTAGTATACTTTTGTTATACATTTCAAAATTTATTACAATATATGTTATTATTATAATATATATTTTTTCAAAAATATGATTATTTTAAAAATAATTCAATCAATAATTCTTATATTCAAAATTTATCGATATTTAAAAAAAAAAAAACTTATTATCTATTTACTTATTTTGTATGTATTTTTTTCTACCCTTTGACTTAACCTTCTTAGATGATGAAGATAATATTGATCAAGATGAAATAGAAAAAAAAAAGAAATCCATAGAACAACATCAAATCTTTTTTACTATACTTTTTGTGGGGTTTGTAATAGGTGTCTTATTGGTTATTTTTGGGGGGGAAGACGGAGCCGATAAGGGGTTTGGTTATAAATTAGATATACCCAAAGAACTTTATCCGATTCAACCTAAACCAAAACCACAATTTGAGACACCTACAATTATAAAAACAGGATGCCCCCAAAATATGGGGCGGTATTTTGATTTGATAGATGTTAAGACAATGAAAAAAATACCAATTGAAAAGGTAACGGAGGAGATGATCGATGAAGACATTGCGTTTAATAAAGGTTTACGTTAAAGTAAATTTTTTTTTCTATCATTTTATATGGTATATAAATAGAAATCTATCAATTTATATGGTATATAAATAGAAATCTATCAATTTATATGGTATATAAATAGAAATCTATCTATTTATATGGTATATAAATAGAAATCTATCATT
>MIQA02016317.1:0-21433 GCA_001887855.2 Sclerospora graminicola
ACAAGCACGATACTTTGCTCACCGCGCTAGTAGAGAATCCACCATGGACGCACAAAGTAGTTCAGGTCCCCGTAGCGCTAGTAGAGAATCCACCATGGACGCACAAAGTAGTTCAGGCCCCCGAGTCAGAAGACGAAGGCAAACGCAGGCAAAAGACTAAAGAAAAATTAGCAGTTAAAGTGAAATATGAAAAATACGTTAACCAAGGCACATAAGGAATTGCACATTTAAGTACCCACAGACATGTCTTGAAGTGAATAACCTTGGCGTGGGAGCGCACGTGTGACGATAAAACGCACGACAGGCTACGTCAGTAGCGACTGCAAAAAAAGAAATGAGAATTAACCATTGCATCAGTAGCTGAAAGTTATGGCGGGAAAATGAATGGCACACGAGTTACTCCTTGAGCGCACCACAAACCGCTACAGTCAAAAATGGCGCGAAGCAGGATAAAGTTGGCGTGTGTAAATTTTTATAAAACCTCTTCTAATAATTCTAGCGTCAAATATATAAAATGGGCGGTTTGCCGAATTTGCTTTTGTTCTTGCCGAATTTGCTTTTGTTCTTGCCGTTCTTAATTTGTTCTTTGCCGAACTAGGACTGGAAAAGGTGTACTTCGAAGTACAGCAAAGCCACAATCAACACAATTGATCACCTTTCCCGAAATATTTGCATCGTGCAGAAATATCTCACGTTGTCCCTCGAGCTTTATCAGCATACCGGTATAGCTAAAAGCAAGAAAATTGAACAGCAAGCGTTGCTCTTCTCCCTTGTGTTCGTTGTCGCCCTATCGTCGACTGCATCATTTCAGTAAAACATGTATTTTATCTTGATATCAAGTTTTGCAGTGTATCATTTTCGGTATATTATGATGCAAAGCAAATGATTGCGTGTTTGGTGCAAATGACTGAGAAAGTGTACTAGTATTTGACGTGAAACAATAGCATTACTGTAAGAGAACCATCCATTTTGCTTACAATAAACGGCAATAACTGCTGGGGAAGTAACGATACCCTATGGACTATCAGCACACTCTTATATATGTGATAAGTCAGCTTTCCCACGATACCGTATCGGGTGTTCTATGTTTACTCCCAAAATTTGAGAAAAGCAAAGTAGAAGTTACATGATTAGCGGAGGATATCCAATCACGATCGAGTACTGCGTTACGAGGGTGCTTCAACGAAAACCAGAATTTCTGATGGACGTGGAAAAATGGTCATTATTACTTCACTTCAACAAAGCTCATTATTCGGCTTTCACGTACGGAGTTCGAATATAGGAAGAAATATCAAGTAACAATCCTGATTACGATATGGATAGTAGCGGTAACAGCGTCGGTGAAAATTTTGAAGATGATAAGTATCAAACCAGTCTAAGGGGCATTCTTAACGGGGTCACAATCCTCGGGTCACGAGACCATATGTTTTGAAACTAGGTGTGGGTTTCACATGTATTCCTAAGAGGGTTATGACCCATTGGTGTAGAAAGTCACAACGAAAGACAGTCCTAACATGAAGAGTGTTGAAATCGGCACATACAGCGTATGTATGATCTCCAATTGCAAGGCAGTAGGTCGATTGGTTATTATAAAAGTTTCATACACGGAACTAACGTGTGGTTGCAGTTAGCAAACATGACTCATAGTGGTCCCTTTATTATACATCTCTTTTACATGTATTTACGCCATGTCAATTCTGATGCCCAGTATTGACCACTAGAAGTTGTAATTGGGCCTTGCGCGAAAGAATAGCTCGGAAACGGCCCCGGCAAGTGACCGGGAAGAGTGTATACGTTGTCATTAACAATTTAGACACCGGTGGGGTCATGACCCCGAGGTGGGTCATGACCCCACCTTCGGGTCACGGGTCACGGCCAAAAAAACAGCACATCAAACCCTTTTCTGAATTAACCAAGAATTCTATGGGGTCATGACCCGTGACCCCGTTAAGAATGCCCCTAACATAGCAAAGATGGTCACAGTTTACAACAGAACGACCGGTCAAAACCCAGGAGGTCAGGATATCATAATGTCTGAGGTCCACCATGAGAACGAAAACAAAAATTTAATCCAGGGAGAAACAGTAACATCGTCTCAAGAGAGTCAGCTTACAATGTATGGCAGCCAGTCTCCGTGGGATCCAGACACCTGGGACGGAAATTTCGGCGATATCCTCCAGCGCTTACAAGGTCCCACCCACCACACACCACGACCTAAAGTGGAAATTGAGCAAATTCTCATTACTCACAATCCCAGAATGTGTGAAATGCTTTATTTCTTAACTGATACAGTGGGAAGGCTTTCGTTGCCGCAGCAAGAATATCTAATTCATCTAGATCTGAAACAAACTGATGCTCGGGGTTGGGTAATGCAGAAGTACTAAATCTCACAACCAATCCTGAATCAGTGGTACTCAAAGATTTGGAAGAATCAAATCCGATCGGCGGAACATGGAAACATAAGTTGAGTTTATGTAATCAACCATTTTAACCCATGCGTCTGATTGCAGCACTTGTTGTACCTTTAATGTATACGCCGATGCTGCCGTTCTTGTCCTGAAGTGCCGTTGAGGGAGGGCCATTATGGGATCAATAAGGTGATATTCTTCACCAAGGATTGCTGCTAATTTCTCTGGATGCATATGTACACAAAGTACAGGTAGTCATCTCGCTAATGTCACTGATAAATTTGGTGCGCATAACCCTATTAGTGAGCTGTTCCCATATTTTGCCGTTTAAGTATTACCCAATCTTGTGAATTGTCCATTACTGCTTGTCGATGAGATGGGTGTGATATTGAAGATAACCGGCTTTCCCAATTCTCGAACCACTGACCCACGTTTACCTTGCGCTAACATTCCATTCCAACACTGTTTTCTCCAAGGTGCCGTAATTAAAATTAACAACTCCGGGTCTATACTGTCCAGTAGATGGTATTCCCCGGGGCAATCTTTAAATAAATGTAGTAAGCGACTACCTTCCCAAATAACAGCTCTTTTCCATACTGATGTCGCCGATTCAACTAGCGGTAATTCGATCTTCGCTGTCCTTTCCCAATCACTCTTGTATGCGTCGCAAAACTGATACCATAGCAAATCGTCAGATGAGTACAATCGGAGACGTCTCTTATCTCTGTAATGTCGTCCATTAACTTCCTCTGGATGGGTTTGTGTGGTATTGGCACAGATTCCCCCAGGTTGTCAGTGTTTTGCGCTGGTCGCAGACATCTCCTTTTCATTTGTGCTCGCTTTCACTGGTACTTTGCGAAACGTTAGTCGATGGAGGTGTGTACTCAGAAATAGAAGACATATCCGCTTGTACTGTATTTGCAATTTCCTAAATCACCAAATACTATAACGGATGGAACTCTACTCGTACAAAATCGCAACAGTACTAAGCCTACTGCTAGCGTTGTACACCAGGCCGAGTACTCCTTTTATAAGCACTCGTACTTCGATTTATCCCGATACGATACCTATGCAATCAGGCAACTAACTAAAGATTTAGAATCCTGCCCAGCACAAACACCTAGAATAGGTACAACTGGACCAAATTCTCTACATATTATAAGCCAAAATGTCCGAGGCTTTAAAAGGGAAGATATCACGGCTTGGCTGACGGCTTGGAGCTCATCAGTCATAATTAATCGACCCCATATTTTTATGCTACAAGAAACACACATCACCTCCCACGAAGAGGAATAAGACATAGCGAGTCAGTGGGAGCGATTATGGGGACGACATGGTAATGGTACAACACTTTCTATGCGGAGTGTATCAAATAAAAGGGGTGGCTATTCTAATAAACCCGGCCATTGAAGATCAGATTATAAAATGGCGTAGTGAAACCTGGACGGAGCGGTTTATTTCAATCAATTGGAACGACTGTGTAATAGTTAACATCTACGCGCCGTCAGGGGATGATCTAAGTCAGGGACAATTCTTTAAGATCATTCTCATATTTTAATGCCGATCCGATCTCTGATTATTCTGGCAGGAGACTTCAATTGCGTCGAATCGCCAGTGTTAAATAGATATGGTGGCTAAAGATCGGATAAGTCTGAGAGTGCCGTGTTGACGACTTTAACAACGCTCGCTTACTGATTCGATTTTTTGTGACGATCAGATTGAACCTGTGGGACATTTTACGTACTGGAGGGGGGGGGGAGAAAGCTAGTAGACTTGACCGATTCTACTTATCGGACTCAACATCCAGTTGGTCCCAACATTTGGTGGTTCTGTGTATTCTGACCACGAACAAGTATTACTAATTTTGCGACAACCCGGAACATTTGACAAAAAAGAGAAGGATTTACGGCCTAATCCTAGGTATCTTTTAGACACAAAGACCCGAAAATTGCCCAATTTTATAGATTCTTTATCACACCAAAATTAGTAGACTTGGAAAAAGGGAGAATAATTGGGGCCACTGGATAGCAGAATACCAAGACGGGATTTATCAGTCAACTACACTTTTTACCGGTCGTTCTTCCCAATTGCTTATTTCAAAACAACCAGTACAAAAAATGGGCTGTATACAGACCAAAAGTTTCGATTCAAAACAACCGTAACATTTTTCAAAATGACCAAGGTACCGTCTGTTAAGGTTAGGTGTAATACACCACAGCAGAATTGGGGTAAATGTCAGAACCAGGACCCAAATGAGTGTAAACTTTCAAATCCAGGACCCCTTGCAGAACCAGGACCCGGACCCGTCCTAATTTAGTCGGGTGTCCAAATCCATGATACGTGCAATGTGAACTCCTACTAACGTCACCTTGACTTATGCATACCTCAGGACATCTGAGACATTAACTCGTATCGCCTGCCTCTCCAGACATATTCTTTGAAAACCCTGCCAGTGGATTATTGCTGGAAAGGTGGCTTCGTCAGAAGCAGTGGTGGTGAATTTAAAGGACTGAAATTTGCGCTACTTTGTTCTTTATGCACAGTCCGCTATTATGTAGACGTGCGTGGGGTCCAATTTCGCATGATGAGATTGGTTTCATTTTGCTACGACTAATCAGCGCAATAGTAAGCTTAGTCATCCGTTTAGCCATCCGAAGCTCAAAATCTGCCGCTTTACATTACGTGTCTTTATAGTTGGGCGCATTATGCGGATGACTGTGTTTCTTCGGATGAAGGTGAGGATGCGAGCAGTAATAATATCAGCACCAAAAATAAACAGGTCGGCACTCAAAAGCAAGAACGAGGAGGCAGCCCACTGCAGGTCAGGGTGCAAGGATAAATTGCTGGACTCATTTCTACCTGACGTAGGATCGCCTTCAGAAGTACCTTATGCCTCATGCCTCATGCCTCATGCCTCATGCCATATCGACAACGACTTTCATTAGTATAATAAAAAAACGAGCTGTAGCCCGTCAACGATCAAGTGCTCCAGAGGTAAAAGATGTTTTTAAGGGCGATGCTTGCTTGTCCGACTGGCCACATTAGATCGGACCAGATGGTGGTTCTTGGTGCCACGGAAGCGCTACAGAGGCATCGTTTGTGTATTTTGAGGTGCAAGCACATTCATATCGAGTGATGGTAAAGGTTTATTCTAAAATTGCTGTGTTGAATTTGTGCAGCATGGATTGATTACGTATAACTTCACATATAAATTTTACTCACCATTACATACTTTACGTGGTTTGACCTCCTGGCACTAAAAGATATCCTGCAACCTCTTATGGCACGATGCCGATACTAAAGGCGCCATACTTCGCCCAACAAGGCGGTTTGAAAAAGTAATGTACATCAAACTAAATTAGGACGGGTCCGAGTCCTGGTTTTGCAAGGGGTCCTGGATCTGAAAATTTACACTCATTTGGGTACTGGTTCTGACATTTACCCAGCAGAATTGCAGTACGTAAGGTATAATGTGCACAACGACGTGTCTGGCAGCGGCAGCTTGGGCGGCCTTCATGGCAACTGTACAGTACTGGCAAAGTGCTTGCAAAACGTAAGTTGGGGGAAACAACCATGAGTAAAAGGTAGAGAGGAATATACAATATATGTATTACAGTAGTTTCATTATCTTTTTGGGTGGTTGTGAAGCTCCTGTAAATGTTTTACGCTGTGATGTTCACTGCGCTGGAGCCCTTATGCAAAAGACTATGCGGGCGATGCGGGAGAGGACATGGCGTATTTGAACTCGTTGGCACCGCCCCCACTGGTGGTAACATGACAAATAGTGGTGGATCTTTGTGCGAATATGCGACATTGATCATATTGAAAAAAAATCAGATCGTTTTGAAACAGCCTGTTCTAGAACTATACGCATGGGTATACACTTTTTATACATGTCCCGTCTTTGGGTGGGCGTTTTGAATTAAGCAATTGGGAAGAACGACCGGTAAAAGGTGTAGAAAGGTAGAGCGAAGACGTCAGCACAAACTGAGGCGTCATATACGTGACAATGCTTGTACACGTCAACAAATCATAACCGCAACACGAGCAGACATGCATAAAAATTCACTGGTGGGACGAGGCAGCCAATTACATCGTTCGGTCCAGAATATTCGATGGCTATTCCGCCAAACTGCAATATGGGAAAGGGAGCAATCTGTGGCACGTATAGATTCTGGACAAGGTCCTGCATTTCGTGATTTCATTTCCGTTCAATACCGCTTTGTACTCACCTGGGAAAAGATATTGAGAAAGCGACATGCCGATATTCCGATAGATAAAATCACAAGTGACTTTATGACAATCTCGGAACATTGACGAGTCACGCCGCAACAAAATACAATGTTAATGGATCTTATTCAAGACGATGAAGTAGTCACAACAATTAAGGCTTTAAAGCGCTGAAAGGCACCTGAACAAGATGGGCTTGGAAACGACTTTTGCAAAGATTTTCAAGATGAACTAGTCGGACCTCTGGAACATTTATTTGATCAAATTCCCAGAAGGGCTACTCCCCTAGCTCTTTTCTGAAAGCTATTGTAATTCCACTCCGGAAGAAAGGAGATTCGACGAATGCTTTAGAATTAGGCCGATTCCCCTACTTCAAACGAGCTACAAGATATTTGCCAAGATTTTAGCAACAAGACTACAATCAAATCTGGGAATGCTTATTGGTGCAACCCAACAAGACTTCGTTGCGGGACGAATAATGGACAAAGCGGTAGCGGTCATGATGGCTACGATAAATAAATATACACCTAGCCAAAATGTAGACAAAGAACAGGGTGCTAGAATATTATTTTATGATTTTTTTCTTGCCAAGGCATATGATTCATTAGATCGTGGATATCGTTTCTCGACTTTAGCACTTTTTGGATTTTCGAAAGAATTGATTAAACTAATTACCACGTCACACTATGGGATAACGGCAGAATTTTTCAGCAACAAACAAAAGTCGAGCCCGAAAACAGTGAAGTCTAGAATACGGCAGGGACTCCCCTTAGAACAATTACTGTTCATCATTGCGGCTGAACCGCTTGCTTTAGCAATTAAACAATCTACAAAGTTAGACGGCATATATCCCGTCATGGATAAACAGGGTGAAGATTACAAATTTTTAGCATTTGCTGACGGCCAGATCCCTGCAATGCCTTGGGCGTGGGTACCCATGTCCACCTATGATTCATTTGGACCGGCTTTGCCCTCCCCCTACCCACCTATGTGTCTCGTCGTAAAACGGTACCACCCAATACCCATCAACCTTCCAACGTTAGTTACAGTACCCATTGAAACAACCAATGAAATGTCTGTTTTATTTTGCGATATCTCGATTGGATTGCAAGAATATTAATTCATTAACGACGCGCGGCTCAAACTACTCCGCTTCTTGGTGAGGGTGTTATCGGCATTGGAGAAGTTGGTTTCCGCGGAACAGCCAAGATACTGCGTGCAACACGCGCCAGGATCGGAAACATCTTGGTTCCATACTCCATCTACCACGCCAACACATTGAACTCCCTCTCTACCTCTGATTGTACCATTTCATCGTCGCTCACTGTGTGTGCCATGTACGGCTTGAACTCAATATCAATGGGAGTGCTGAAGTCGCCAGCAAGTTGGGCAACCGGAACATAGTCATCATCGACATCATCTTCCGGCATGTCGCACACAAATTTGATGAAATCGGTGTGAATGCGGGCCTTCTCGCTGGGGGGGGGGCGGTGCGCATTCATGGGAGTTTTAAAAGTATATGGAGTGTTTTATTATATGGGGCTTTTCCGCCAGTTTAGTCTACCCACCCGCTACCCACCTACTCTAGGGCGTTCCTACCCATAACCACCCAAAACCCATGGGTATGGGTGTGGGTATGGGTATTGATACTAATGCAGGGCTCTGCTGACGGCTCTACATTATTCCTACAAAAGGCGGAGCAAGTCCCTTCCGCACTAAGGCTGGTCCAAAAATTTTGGTATTTATCCGGTCATAAGGTTCAGACAGTAAGAGTAAATTTCTATTTTTCGATCCTGGATATAGTACAACCAGGAAACACTGTCCGATATCTGGGATACCGAATAGGGCATGGAAGCATAGTTATCAAGAACTGGGCACAGAGAATTAGGAGCATTCAAAGGAGATTGGGAACGGCAACACAATTTGGGGTTTCGATGGTAGATCGAGTATTGTTTTTTAACACGATTGTTTCCCTTCAGTACTCTTCACGGCATAAATTTTAATACCCTAGTGGAAGTTATGATGCGTTTAATTCAGCTTCAGAAAAGTTTCATCTGGCGGAAGTCAACCAAGGAAGAGGATCATGTTCGACATAAGATTTCACCAAATCTACTCTATACCCTTAGAGAGGCGGGAGGCTTAGGACCCATATCACTACCCATTGCAATAAGGGTTCGGCGTTTAAAAGACGCCAGAATGTGGCTACTTTCTGATGACGACGTATATCAGAGAGCTTGGGTTTCTTGGCGGGAAATGGACACTTCCACTACTTATGGAGTGATCACACCCAGAGTGGGATTCAATGATAGCTCCATCCACACAAGAACATTTATATTGAAAGACGCTTTCTCATGTAAGATGAAACAGGTCAATGGCTCGGGTCAGACCAAGGGACTCACACAATACGTACATCAATATTTGTCGAACGGACTTGATCCAACAAGACAGTGGGAGTACAACATGTCCCTCAAAGCAATGACCCCTTGACAAGTCTTAACCATTCAATTCGATATCGAATAGGTCCCTCATCACGGATTCATGTCGTCACAAATGGAAGCTTTCTGGGGCACATTTCATTGGGATGGAAATCCATGGATTAGAGATGAAAGAGTTGCCACCATCGTTGCAAGGAAATTTGAAAGAATTCCTTGAGTAGTCACTTTTGCTTTACGAATTCGCAGAATTTCCAGAGACGAGTTTTTCTGGCAAGTAACATCTAATTATATATCCCATACGTAGGCAAAGCTACGACGAGGGCTATATGCATAAATTCTGGCTTCACCAAGAGTAGAGATAGGTCATTATATTGGTGAACCTCCAGATATACAATTTTTCCGAGCTCCGGCCATTCTCCAGAGTTATAAATGGAGTCTGATCGCAGAGGGTTTATAGAAGGACGAGAAAACGGAACTGGTGTACCAGTAAGATTTCGACACAATCTGAAGGAATATATTGGAAGGTTTTTTGCCAACTTAGCAACCTGAAGTTAACGAGTGGATTGAAGCCGAAGGCAAGATAGTAGATTGTAAACAACATCCATATCTCCATATATTTCCGTGGCCTATTCATGAAGGGATACAGTCAATCTGGGGGATCCCGGCATTTTTAAGAAAGTACTTTACAAAGATTTATTTCCGAGATATGGCAACAGTGTTACAGATTACAATTCGGAAATGGAAAGAACAAAGATTGAGAGATCCCTGGTGGACATCGATTAACAACCCAAAACGATCTGGAAGCAAGGACATAATTCCTCTGTCCAGGTCGAAAGTGTGCAAATCGGGGTGGGGCCAGATATATACTCGACCCCTGGCCTGTTTGGAGATGCAAATTTCACCATTGTCTTGATCGAATTGTGATGGATCGAACTGTATTTTTTGTGACGGAATTTGCTACGTTTTGCGATCAAAATCACATTTTAAGCAAGCATTGTTTCGTAACCTTCACTCAACATTTCCTAATCGTAGCTGGTGTAGCAATATTTCCCGAAAACGAGATTTTTGGAAAGGCCGCGATCTCGTCTACGCGATTCTGCTATTAAACCACGTTTTAAGGCCTTTTGTGAATACACGGCGGGTAAGAAAAAACTGGTTTTTTCAAGAGCTCCCTTTTGTTTTTGGCCAATTGAAAGACGTTAAAGGAATGATGGTTATTTTGTTTTCGTATGTACTTATTCAACTAAGTTTGTATTTACCGAATTTAACACAGCACTTTTCAAGGCGAGGCTAAAATAGCTACCCTCGACAGAATGCCTCACCGTTTAAGTCGCAATAAATGTCGGAACTTTTTTTTCAACCGCTGTATCTAAAGTGTACATTGGAGAAACATGACCGCTACTGTAAGTAAGAAGGAACCATTTGCTAGCTATGACTTCAACTCTGCTGGCAACTACTGAAAACTGACGTTGGCGCCTTATTTGGAATCTGAAACCACCAATACGACAAAGAGAATAACCACCAGCACGATAATCACGCCGTGTAGCTTGCACGTCTGTCATGACGAAAAGAAACATTTTCAAATCCATTAAATTTATAGATTTCTTAAACACATAAGTATACAAACTGCTCGTAAAAGCTTATTTTTGCGAGCGTTGGCTGCTCGTGCCGCTTGTTCATCTCCCGAAATGTCATGAATCACATTGTCCGCTCGCTAAAGAAACGGCCACAGACATCGTTAGATACTTCATGACTTCGCCATTAATTGCATGCGCCTGTCTACCACCAAAAATAAAATCGTGTCGTTTTCTGTCCGTCTTTAGCTTTTAAAGGGTAGAGCGTATCTAAAACGATAAATCAACTTTTACCTATCTCAAGTCTCACTTAAGGGAATGTCACGTGTACGCCCAAGACACGCTTACACGTTGCCCCTCCAACGACCCCAAACACTCTTCCAAGTACCGTACCACGCAACGGGCAACCAACCCTCTCAAAGCTTTCTCCTAAGAAGCCCAAACGCCCAAGACACGCTTTCATCTTGCCCCTCCAACAACCCCAATCACTCTTCCAAGTGCCGTACCACCCAACAGGCAACCAACACTCTCAAGGTTTTCTCCTAAGAAGCCTCAGCATGTCACGTGTACGCCCAAGACACGCTTACCACGGACGATCTTGCCCCTCCAACGACCCAAACACTCTTCTAAGTGCGGTACCAGTCAACACGCAACCAACGCGTTCTCTCATAAGAAGCCCAAACATGGCACCACCACCTTTGAACACATCAATCCAAACACTTTACGAATTCCAAGCGCCCCACCGGGTTTAAACAGTTTGCTTGACGCTTCTGGCTTGGCTGACCTTTTCCTTTCGACCGATAACTCTGGACTAGCGAACGATACGTTGACCAGTTTACTTAATACGAATATGTCGGACTTCGAAAACGTTGGAACTCTGGATGCTGGTTTGAATCTTAGCAATGCCAGTGCGGAAGAGTTGGGTAACAATATCACATTGAGCAAAATGAGATTGACTATGGCGGAACCACGTAGCTCGACCATGGTGACGCAACCTTGCCATGAGCATGAAGCATTGACTACATTGCCATCGCAGCTGCTTCTGCGACACAAATTCGTGAAGAACGAGAAAATATAATAAATTTACAAGCAGATTTTCTGGAAACGCGTGTATTATTTGTTTTGATGCATGTCTTTGAATGCTTTTTACGCGTTTTAAAAATCTCGCGCCAATAATTAGATGCCGATCAGGTCTACCACAATTGTCCAATCAGATGTTTTCACCTAAAGTAAAAAAAACGACTGCACATTTTCAAACTGGACAGAGGAAGTATTCTCTCTGATTACCAAGTATGGGTGATCTATAGAACGACAACGATACAGCTAAACACATTTCATAATTAGATATCAAGTAGCGAAACGTGTCTATTAGATGATGGCTGTAGCAGCCACAGATCTGATGTAACCCATATCATGTGGGGGTGTACTACAGCACAACGGTTCGGAAACGGTTTATTGAATACTACTGGACTGGTACATCAACAGAAGTAAAGGACTTGGTTCACTATCAGTCAGCAATAGCATCACGGGATCCGCCGGAAATTTCATCAGCCCTCCAAAGGGAGATGCGAAAGAAATAAAGTTTACAACTGCACGACTATCAGGACCAAATGAGAAGGATTTAATGGGGAATAGGTGGGATAGCACAGGAATGGATGCGGCAACTCCGAAATCGGACAATCTTTGAAGAAAAAACAAAAGTTACTGGGAACATACAGATTTCATATGGAATCAATGCAGGACACAACTTCAAGAGGTGGCAGCCTATGAGAGTAGTAGAACCGATTTTAGGAATGACGGGGTAAGATTACAGTTATGTTTGCAGTGCTTCTTCGACATAATACCAGCACCATCGTAATCGATGACGCGATATAAATGCCCGACAACGAAACTTCTGACCAGCTCATAGTACCCGAGTTAGTGACACGAGTACACAAGTTTGTAATAGCCAATATTTAAGGCTTAATGGACGAGTATTTTTATTAGGGGCCCCACCCCTTTTTGCTACGTGCACACACCCTGTACCATAAAGTAAGTACAACGTACCGTAAAGAATGAAGTCATAAGCAGAGCAGCTTCGCAGAGCTATATTTGGCGGGGGCTTCCTGCAACTCGATCCCGCTAATATCAATGCTTTTGAAGACGCGTTGCTGAATTAGAAGAGAACGTAAGAAAAATTGATACAGGTCAACAAACCTTAGCTGATGCATAATCATTATTGTTTGAGCACTTTT
Organism: Sclerospora graminicola; assembly: GCA_001887855.2. Classification (NCBI taxonomy): domain Eukaryota; phylum Oomycota; class Peronosporomycetes; order Peronosporales; family Peronosporaceae; genus Sclerospora; species Sclerospora graminicola. Next base: position 12,882 of record MIQA02016317.1, read on the forward strand.
TCAACTTGTATAAAAAATCTTTGATAACTCTGGCAATAAAATTGTACCAATATAGATTTAGGCAGCCTCTAGAGCTGCGACTAGCCTGTGCATTACTACATGCGTGCTAGTCAAAAACTGACTCGGCGTTACAGAAGTTAAATTTTTCTTGACACCCTATTATCGATCCTTTTTCAAAAGGTCACAAACACAATTTTTCTGTTACATTTAAATTTTCCAGATCGCCCTGACACAATTGTTTAAAGTTTAGGTAGCAACACGACAAGTTCGTCCGACTTAAAAGTTTTATTCTCAATATGGAAATTCCTGATTATTGGTGGCTCTCGCTCAGTTCAGGATTACTGTTAGCTACATTGTTTGCATACATATAGCAAGACCAGCCAGCAATCTATTATAAAGCAAAACTCATAAGGGCGAATAATAATTTGTTCTTCCAATTAAAATTTTCGCCAGAATCAGATGCTGTTGAACAACTAAGTTAAATCTTTAAACTAAAAAATTAGCATAGTTAGGCTTGCCCCAAAAGCAGAGCTACCTTCTAAAAAATCCTAACCCAAATAGAAACTATTTTGCTACAAGCTTGCTTTAGTATTGACGAAAATACTGCTAAACAAAATTGATTTAGCTGGGCCCAAAATCCCTTGTAATTTAGGAATAATGTGGCCATATGAGAAGTGGTTTGGCTGTCCTTTAGAGGTTTGTGGTTCATACAATAAAGGGTCAAAAGGTAGTTACAATTAGGTAAAAGGGAAGAATTAAATCATATTGACTCCATAAAAAACATATTTGGAGGATAGAGCAGAAGCTTTGGCTTAATAACGTGCCATAATTAATTGCTTGACAGGCCCTCGCAGCTCTTAGCTTTAGTATTTTAGGTGACTTCTCCCCTTAAGTCTATCATTTGAATGCCTGATTAGCACCAATAAATGGTCAATGCAGAGAATATAGTGTCAGCTTTTGAGGGGAAATCGTTGCACTCCTTTTTGCTGCAAAGAGGGTCAAAAATGGCGGTCCTGTTGTGCGCACGTTACATACATTTCTTCATTCTTTACGGTAAATCGGCCTTGTAGCGGCCGAGAAATCTTAATTACTTTTGTGTTAGGAATTATGAGCCGCAAGGTATTAGAATATATTCTAGTCAACTTTACGTTTTCGCATGTTCTGACCACGGTGGGTGGTCGCTCTTATATCTCTTCCAACACCTCCCCTCGACACCCGCATCGGATCGCTTTTGCCTTCCTATCGATAAGTCTTAGGGCTACCCCTATTTCATTCTATGAGCCTATCCTTCAGTCCAGCGCCCTGCGCTGACTCACCATTGCTGTCTTTGAGCCCTGCTCTTGGGTCTAGTACCCTGCGCTGACCCACCATTCGGCTCTCCCACCCCTCCCTGCGGTTCTACTCTACTATTTTTTTTACTGGTTCCATGAGCTGCAACGTTTTACATAGTTTCAATCCATAGTGCAAAGCACTCAACCTTTCCTTGAGTGCCCTGTTCTCCCCCTGTTCCCATATATTCTTCCTTTGATAGCTTTTGTCCTTCTCGAGCATATGCCGCTGCTCTTTGTGATACTAATCCTAGCATGGTCTGGACTTAGCAAACTAGACGCGCGCCAGCGCTTTTGTCATCAAATCTGCTTCCTCTTCACATACTCGGTTGTAAGTTTCTTGTCCTGTACCAAGGAAACGCGCGTAATGAAACTTGTTCTCAATGTATTTTACATGGTAATGCTTAACCACCTTTTCTCTTACTTAGATTGCCGACATGTTGTCTTGGTTTCTTGTAGTCGACCATTATTTCTTCGCATAATTTCTTCAACCATTGTACATCCTTTGTACCTTCATGCATAGCGTAGTATTCCGTATGCATTGTAGATAATGCGTTAATGCCTTATTTACGTGATCCATACAAAGCGGTAGCCCCATCAAGTAGTGTAACATACCCGCTTACAGTCTTCCGGTCTTCCAAATCATTGGCATAATCTGCATCCGTGTACACGACCAGATCCGCTGGTTGGATCATTCGGTAATGGTATACCAGCATCTTTAATCCGTAGTCAACTGCAGCCGTGATATATCTCAGTACACGCTTAGCTTCTGCGGTGTGCTGATGGTCGAAGCGCCTCATGTCTTGTCCCAACTTCCTTAGTGCATGCGCGATGTCGGGTCTCGAGCCCGAGGCCAGGTACTGTAGTGCGCCCACTATCTCACGGTATAGCATATCACGGACGACTTCCTTTTTGCTTGTCGTTACCAGCGATGTTTCTCCCGGTGTGGGTGCGCCGTTGCAATGTTGCATGCCAAATCGCTTTAGAATTTCCATGATGAAGGCTTCTTAACACGGAGTGTATGTGCGTGTCTATAATAACCTCTACCCAAAGAAGGTATTTTACCAGACCGAGATCGAATGTCGCTTGAAGGAGCCTTCTCACTTCTTCACACGCTGCATGTGGATCCATCAGCAGGAGGTCGTCCACATACACGGTAAGCAACATTGATATCTCCCCTCCCGGTATCGGTCATAGAGTCCGTAATCACTTTTGAATTCGCTTGAATCCAATTGCCACAAGGTGCTCATCCAATTTCTGATTTCATACATGCGATGCCTGCCGCAACCCGTATGGAGACTTAATCAACCTGCATACATGGCTCTTGTCATTCTTTTCATAGCCCGCCGGCATTTCCATAACAACCTCTTCTTGAAGTTCACCCTGAAGAAACGCCTTCTTCACATCATACTGTAAAATCGACCAACATCGTTCTACCACAAGGTATATAACCACCTTGATTGTCTCAAATCGAATAACCGGAGCGTAGTTCTCAAAATTCTCAAAATAGTAGATAAAATAGGTCTGCTTGTATCGATGCACAACCGGTCGCGCCTTAAATCACTAAACATAGTTACGTTCGTCTTTCTTAACCGCATAGACCCATTGGTTTGTAATAAATGTGAGCTTGCCTTTCGTTTCAAACAAGGCATCACTACCCACACACCATGGCGGCAAAGAGAAATCATCTCTTCATGCATTGCTGTACGCCAATATAATGCGAAGCGTGAAACCTTTACATCTTCCTTAAATGATCGTGGGACCTTCACCTCATCTTCCAGTAACCCTTCACAAACTCTTATATAGTCCTTATAGCGTGTGTTCTTCTGTCGCTTGTGTTCATCGTTTCGGGCATACGCCAATGCCACTTTTTTATCTCTCTCCCTCACCGCAATAGGTATCTTGTCAACGCCATCTTTAACATAAGTGTCCATGCCTGCCCGCATCCGTACATACGGGATGGCAGCTGGTAGAGTGTGATCGCCATCACTTAATTCGTTGTCTACCATATCTGCACATATTCTGCATCTGTGGTGTAATTTTCTCGAAATGTCATGTTTCCACCTCGAGCTGTGCCCACCTTGTTATCAAGTGCACACATCCATTTGTAACCTTTTGTTTGTGGTGAAGAGCAGATCGGCAAACCCTGGCATCTTGATCGGATTAAGCTTATTTCACCTTTGACTCTTGTTCTCCATGACTAGCACGTCCACTGCGCATCTCCACGTGCGTTAGTGTGAGACATTCGGTCTCTCTTCAAAATTAGGGGTTTACCTTTTAATTATCCGTGACCCTGTCACAGTTAGGGTATTAGCGACATGTTAGAGTGCCCCTCCCCAACGTGAAAATAGTAGTTGTGTTTCTTCAAGTAATACACGAACTTCCATCACCACCACACTGTTTCCACGTGCCACCAAGTCGTCGTTTGCATACTTCTTCCTTCTTCCTTGCAGAGTTGGTCCACATCCTTGTTGATAAATTCGATTTCTCGATCCGAAAACAACATATAGTAACCTTAGCTGTCGATGTGTGAATGCCGTGTTGAGTCTCCGTAACAGTCTTGTTAGATGGGTCGCCGCCTCATCTTTAGTCTTTATTAAGTAGGAAGACCAACTTGAATCGGGAATATTCGTCTATGACGAGTAAGAACATGGTTGCACCACAGGCTGTCTCTATAACAATCGATAAGCGTACTTTGTTCCAGGGAATATATGCATCCTACTCGATCATATAACCATATTCTTCCATTGAGATGGCGAGGGATAACGCGATTCTTACGCTGCTGTACATAATAAATCAATGCTGTAATAGATTAAAACATATTTCATGACACGACTTTCGATTTCAGAAAGGAACTCCAAAAAATGTACGCACCTGTTACGGCATGAGCTCGAGGTACAAGCACTCACAAGCCGGCGCAGATCCCGAAGCGTGGGTTTCGGCCGCCAACCTAGGGGCGGGTGGGGGCGCATCACGCACGAGACAGTGGACAGAGATCCCAGCCTAGCAAAGGCCACGAATGCGCCGGGGAATGACGACATATTGCAAATTGTATACTAAAATTCAGTTAATAAATAGTGACCTTCACTTTAAAAAGTATTACATTCATTTTTTTCACTTAAAAATGTATTGCTTTCCCTTTTTATATATGAGCCGGAGCCCAAACCGGTCCTTGTATGTAAGCGCGTCAATCGTTGTCGAAATCACGGTTATTAACACATACCTCGACTGTCGCTCTACTTTCTTTACAACATATCCAAACAGTAGCTAAATCGGACTAGTAGCGGCCGAGAAATCTTAATTCTCCTTTTGTTTCAGGAATTATGAGCCGCAGTGTATATATAGGGTGTGCAATATCGGTGTAGATGGGATATGGCAGGGAGTAGTGCGGGGCACTAACTCCCAAGATAAACAAGGAGTGCTCGAAGTTTAGTCTCAAATAATCCCTTATCTACACACGCAGCCGAGTCCCGGGAGCCATTCTGGCCTCGCCTGTTGTGGGTTTTCTCTCCTCTATCAAGTGCTTAATTAGGGCCTAAACTATTGCTAATTATGGGTATACAAAGTGGCAAACCTTATCCTACTCAAGGTACGACTGACCCAAATTTAGGTAGTTTACAACAGGACCTGCGAATCTGGACCTACACGACCTTCATCCCTGACCTTTCCCGGAGGGTCGTCCCCGTCACATGGGTTTTTCTCCCGTTCCCCCCATTGCACTTGTCAGTTGCCTACTCTTGGTAGTTCCTTTTATCTCGGTCAGTCGCGTGCTACTTAAATTCGGAAGTACAGTGAAAAAGTTAACAGTACAGAAATATTGACCATTGCATGTTCATGCGATAATCTGATCCGCACTCATCCACTCTTTCTCGTTATATAATGTGACAGCGTTTGACCCGCCGCATTAGCGGCGAACTTGATCCTCTTGGTCGATATAGATGTCAGTCCTGACAGGGAGAACAGACGTGTCTTGGACAACCTTTGTGGTTATTGGTGACGTCTATGCAGAAGTCCCGGCATCACATGAGGCGACATCGACGTCAACAAGAGTCATGCGGGCACTTTGGAGCGACGGTATGTTGGGCGCATGGATCCATACACATTAAGGTTGTGTTTGATAAGAAGGCACAAAATGATAGTCTGTCGCAGATAATTGAAAATCGGAATGTTGATTACGAGAGTGATAATTGTCACTAAAAAAGGGTTGAATTCTCAAAACTAGCGTGAAAACCTAGGGGGATTTGAGCGGAAGCTATGCAAGGCCAATACCAACAATTTATTCTTCATATTCTACCACTTCTTTCGGGCTCTGGACTCTTGTACTTAATGTTGTGTTTGACCTGTTATAGCTCCGTATTCGTGTCGCCAACCTGTTAAGTATGGGCAACGATACCATGTATTTTGATGATATTGCCAACATGAAAACACAAACTTCGCGCAACTGTTAGTTTGACTTGCCAAGCATTGGAAGAATAAGACGCAAAGAACGCTTCGCACGTTTAAATCTCCCCCGCTCAGACTGAAAGTCAACATTTCTTCTCAATGGCATGGGACAAATTGCCAACGTGGAATACACTTTAGTCGATCATATTGACAGCAATCTCAACATTTTTCTTCCATACAAACTGTTATTAAACATTGGATACTAACAGCACTCCCTGATGCTACTACATGAAGACCTAGTCATGTGAAAAGTTGTGCCGTCATATGAGAGATGGAAAGGAGCATTTATTTGTGGTAAAATTGCAAGTTATCAATTCATGGCGATATTTGTGTCCCAGTGAAAGCGTCGTTCATAACCTAAAATACACAAATACATGAAATTACGGTAATTTCTTAATTTTGTCTTAACTTCGTTTTCACCAAAACATCGACAAAATTCCAACACTCCTTTCGGGATTACTGGGACTTCTCAAACATTGGAAAGTCCCCCTGGCTTAACCATGATTCGTTCTGTAGGTTGCAATATCCATTAGGACAATGAAAAATGTACTTCAATGCAATTTTCTTTCGCAACTCCACAAATCTTGATGCATGTAATATCTTGGTTAGTAAGTCTGCAATCATCTCTCCACTAGCCACATGTTCTGGCCTAACCACTACTTTTTCGTGAAATCCTTCAGAAATTGCATTTCAACATCGACGTGCTTGGCGGCCGCTGCACTTGCTTCATTCTGCAACTGTTTGTTTACTGCTTGATTGTCAATCTTCAAGACTATCGGCACCTAGGATTTCACGCCAATTTCCGTGAACAGCTTTTTCAAACCTAGAGCTTCCTTGCAGCATTCGGCAGTCGATAACGCTACAGTGCCTTGCTTCTTGCAGAGCCAGCTCGCAATCAATTCCATTAATAAAACCCCCATTTGCGCTGACCGATTTTCTGTCCTCCTTGTCTGCGGCGAAATCCGCGTCACTGTAGCTAACGATCCTCCATGGTATTTTATTTCTATCATCCGATTTCATCAACAATTTTAAGTGCTTCGTTCCCTTAACGTACCTCGGCACACGCTTTGCCAGTTTATAATACCAAAGTGAGCGCATGCGTGTGACGAGTCTCACGATGGACTGCAAACGAAATGTCAGGCCGCGAACAACGTACTATCCATAATTGACTCCCAACCAACGACTGTAAATCCTTAATAGTCGTCATTCTTCCATTCGGTTTCATTCATAACATTTCACTCGATTCATTTTCTACTTGCAATTTAACGACGGATGTCCAAACCGCATTTGCAACCGGGAGTGCGTGTTTCTCAAGCATTTTCATAATTGGTTTTTTTAAGTCAATCTAATAACCTCTCTCGGGTCCTCCTTCGACCCTCATGCCAAGGAATTCTCCACATTTCCGAGGTCTTCTAGTTCCAAAGTTTTCATTTCATTAAAGAAGTCATCCGCCAGTGATGCATCAGACCCAGTTACCAAGAAATCGTCAACATAGACCCTCCGAAGTATAGTTCCATAGTCATTGACTTTCACAAAGATGTGCGTATCCGTCAAGCACTATGTAAAATTCATTTCCAATAACGTCTTTTGAACTAACTCGTACCAGGGTCTGACTGCTTGTTTTAGTCTATAAAAAGTTCTAACCAACTTCAAAACAACTTCATTCTTTGACGTAGCACCAATTTTCTTCGTCGATGCACATATTTTGCGGTACTTGTAGGTTTGTGTCGTAGTTTCCTTCCGTGTCAGCCTTCCGGTAAGCTGGGTACGCCCCCACGTCGCGCGGGTACCCCACTAATAGAAACATAATTAATATGACCTTCATATTTCTCAATTCCATGACCGTCGAAAAAGTAACGAATTGTATTCTCCGTAAACCCGTTTATCCCCACGTGCGACGGGGAAGTCTATATTCAACTCACGTTTTGGCTAAATCCAACTAGGACTCAGAAATGGTTAGGGTAAATTCAATTTCGTTTTATACGCCCACTTATTATGTACAGCGTCATGTACAATGATGTATTATATATGTAATGGGGTACCATTACATAAGTGATATTTCAGTGTAAATATCATAGTTCAATTTTAGACATATTGTCTGAAATGTGAATATTGGATTATAAGTTATTATAATCCACAAGGAAATCCGATTCGGATGTAGAATACCGAATCCAAGAGGGGATCTTTTAATAAGAGTATTATTAGGTCAGCTTCATGTTACTTGTTTGTAGGATTTATTTAGGTTTAATTATAGTAATTAGCTCTAAACCACTCATAATATATTCACTCTTAAATTTACCGTCTTGCAGCCACGTGTCTCAGTTGTATATTGACATAATATATAACTAAAGGACCATTTAATCAATTAAATAGTCTGCTCTTAGTTTAATAGTAATTAAACTATCGAGGAACATATTACACTTGTTCCTTACCTAATTGCACGCTTCCTCACCTGTAATTTTACAGTGTAAGCCTGTAACAGCTAGTCACTTACACCTGGTAGCACTTTGTGGTCCGTCCTAACGACCACCGTTCGTTTCGTTCCGCTACTAACTAGGAGAGCGCGGGTATAAGAGCCGCTCGGTCGACATGTCGTCAACCGAGCGACAACAAACGCAAGACTAAGTGAGGGAGGCCTTTCCTCACTTTCAGCAACGTAGCGTGGACGTTGTTGTGGAGATGATGCGGGCCATGGGAGCCGATATCATCACTATCCTCCGTGTTAAAGCTACGGAGGAAGCGCTGGATACGATTAATCGTTTCAAACGAGATTATATCGAT
>MIQA02016317.1:21453-66838 GCA_001887855.2 Sclerospora graminicola
CCAGCTCGCAATCAATTCCATTAATAAAAACCACATTTGCGCTGACAGATTTTCTGTCCTCCTCGTCTGCGGCGAAATCCGCGTCACTGTAGCTAACGATCCTCAATGGTATTTTATTTTCATCATCCGATTTCATCAACAATTTTAAGTGCTTCGTTCCCTTAAGGTACCTCGCCACACGCTTTGCCAGTTTATAATCACCCAAAGTGAGCGCATGCGTGTGACGAGTCTCACGATGGAATGCAAACGAAATGTCAGGCCGCGAACAACGTACTATCCATAATAGACTCCCAACCAACGACTGTAAATCCTTAATAGTCGTCATTCTTCCATTCGGTTTCGTTCATAACATTTCACCCAATTCATTTTCTTCTTGCAATTTAATGACATATGTCCTAACCGCATTTGCAACCGTGAGTGCGTGTTTCTCAAGCACTTCCATAATTTGGTTTTCTAAATCAATCCAATAACCTCTCTCGGGTCCTCCTTCGACCCTCATGCCAAGGAAATTTCTAACCTCTCTTGGGTCCTCCTCCGACCCTCATACCAAGTAATTTCTCCACATTTCCGATGTCTTTTAGTTTCAAAATTTTCATTTTATTAAAGAAGTCATCCGCCAGTGATGCATCAGACCCAGTAACCAAGAGATCGTCAACATATACCCTCAGAACTATAGTGTCATAGTCATTGACTTTCACAAAGATGTGAGTATCCGTCAAGCGCTATGTAAAATTCATTTCCAATTACGTCTTTTGAATAACTCGAACCAGGGTCTGACTGCTTGTCTTAGTATATAAAGAGTTTTAACCAACTTCAAAACAACTTCATTCTTTGACGTAGCACCAATTTTGTTCGTCGATGCACATATCTTGCGGTACTTGCGCTATGTAAATTCATTTCCAATAACGTCTTTTGAATAACTCGAACCAGGGTCTGACTGCTTGTCTTAGTATATAAAGAGTTTTAACCAACTTCAAAACAACTTCATTCTTTGACGTAGCACCAATTTTGTTCGTCGATGCACATATCTTGCGGTACTTGTAGGTAGATGTCGTAGTTTCCTTCCGTGTCAGCCTTCCGGTAAGCGCTGGGTACGTCCCCATGTCGCGCGGGTACCCCCCAAATAGAAACATAATTAATATGACCTTCATATTGCTCAATTTCATGACCGTCGAAAAAGTAACGAATGGTATTCTCGGTAAACCCGCTTATCCCCATGCGCGACCAAACGCGCTATATAGCGGTCCACTGATCCATCAGTCTTCAATTTCGTTTTATACGCCCACTTATGATGTACAGCGTCATATACTATGATGTATTATATATGTAATGGGGTACCATTACATAAGTGATATTCAGTGTAAATATCATAGTTCAATTTCAGACGTATTGTATGAAATGTGAATATTGGATTGTAATTTATTATAATCCACAAGGAAATCCGATTCGGATGTAAAATATCGAATCCAAGAGGGGATCTTTTAATAAGAGTATTATTAGATCAGCTTCATATTACTTGTTTGTCTTATTAATTTAGGTTTAATTATAGCAAATAGCTATAAACCACTTATAATATATTCACTCATAAACTACCGTCTTGCAGCCACGTGTCTTGGTTGTATATTGACATATATAACTAAAGGACCATTTTCAATTAAATAATCTGGTTTAAGCTTAATACTAATTAAAACTATCGAGGAACATATGACATTTGTTCCTTACCTAATTGCACGCTTCGTCACCTGCAATTTTACAGTGTAAGCCTGTAACAGCTAGCCACTTACACCTGGTAGCATTTTGTGGTCCGTCCTAACGACCACCGTTCGTTTCGTTCCGCTACTAACTAAGGAAGCGCGGGTATAAGAGCCGCTCGGTCGACATGTCGCCAACCGAGCGACAACAAACGTAAGACTTAGTGAGGGAGGCCTTTCCTCACTTTCAACAACGTAGCGTGGACGTTGTTGTGGAGATGATGCGGACCATGGTGGCCGATATCATCACTATCATCCGTGGTAAAACTACGGAGGAAGCACTGGATACGATTAATCGTTTTAAATGACATTAAATCGATCCACAGGTGCGCACCGCAACATTGATGTCGCGGTCACCACCGGCAACGGCCACAGCAAGTGTTGAGGTTTTAAATGCGCAGATACCGCCCTTTATTGGCGAAGGGGGTGAGCCCTTCAAAGATGGTTCGCAGAGGTGGGAGATGCCATATCTGCGCAAAAGATTGTTGACACACGCCAGCAAGCTTATTTCGCTACAACATGCCTAGGCGGTAGTGCCAGGGCATGGGCGATGAGCCGCACGTCAACACGTGACACTGTATTCATGACTTATCAGGAATTAAAAGCTGAACTTCGAAGCCTAAGAAATGGAGCTTAGTTGCCGACAAGAGTTCATGGAACTCCGGCAAGGTAACCTTAGTCTTCAAGCTTTCGCTCAGAAGATACAATATTTGTTATCAAATATTGTATATAAGGCAGTGCCCCCTGCAAAGCAGGTCACTGGCTCCATGAAGGAACTGAGCGACGGTTCCGGCAAGCAGAGTCTTTACCGGCATCCGCCAAAGACTATGAGGGATGCTATAGACCAGAGCATCCGGGAATAATTCAGCATGCGATCAGCATCATCGCGTGCTGGATTCAGTCGAAGGGAGGATCAACAGCCTTATAGCTTTAACATGCCGCAGGTACAGCATGTTAACAATTACCAGAACAGACGAAGTTCAAACTTCGTTCCACATCACCACCACCCGCGTCAGAGCATGGGCAAAGGAGGTCCAGAGCCAATAGACCTGTCGGTTGCAGTTGCCTCGACGATGACGCAACCGAATAATAAGAAGTTTTGTCGCTGCAATTGATGCGCGAAGATGAGGCATAACGCCTACGAGTGTATGGCGCCACGTCCGGCACCCCGTAGTAAGCGGACTCGACATCCGCTGGTCGGCGACATCAACGGGGACATCCTTTTTATGATGCAAAAAACGTCAACAACCAGTTGGGGCGGGGTGCCCTACTGGACGGGTTATCTCACATGCCGACATCGGGCATGTGAGGGTAATAGCCCCAGACGGGACTATGTCCTGTCAAAAGGTACAGGGTGAAGGGAAACCTCCCATCACCCTGGAGGTAAAGCCGCATGGAAACGATGTCCCCATGTGCGTTTTGTTTGATACAGGAGCGTCAGAAAATTTCGTTAGAAGTGAGAGTCTATCGTCGTTGAAATTCGTGAAGGTTAACATTTCACGAAGTATGTTGTCAGTCCAGTTAGCAATAAGGGCAACCGTGACTATACCTAAGCGTATGGTTCGCACACGCATCGAGCTGGACGGACTGTCGTTAGAGGACGAATTTTTATCGTCCTCGATTTAGACAACAAGTTTGATGTGATCTTGGGCATCCCTTGGATGTCCAAGCATAAGCCAACGATTGAATGGATTAACCTGTCGATCGACTGCGGCGGACCCACAGGAACTGATCACCCTGTGAGTAACCCGGCTGTATCAAACGATACACCCGCAGCGTCAGACAGTCTGGTGGATAGCGAAGGCACCACCAGGTCTGATCTGCAACTATCAGCGGAGGGAACATCCGCTCATAAGACTCCAGTGGGACTTAAACACGCAACAGAAAAGTCGTAGCGTGTTGGAGATGTGAGCAACACGGGTGACAAACACCCCCGTGTTGAATTAACCACGACCGGCGACGGTCGTCCTGTGGAAGAATTATCCACAGAGGGAAATACCCACTGTGAAAACGATGGTGTCAACACGGGTGAAAACGCTTCCCGTGTTCAAGATGAAGAACTCACGACTGAGAGCAGTCGTGAGTAGCAACATTTCATGGTTGGCAGTGGCGGCTGTGATGAAGAGGCCTTGCACACGAGTGATAACTATCATTGTGTCGCCGGACAGGCATGCGATCAGACGAGCGCGCATTTAATCATGAGAACGAGTCCTTCGAGACGATTAACTTCTTGACGCAACAGAGACTGGATTAGCTACCCCGTCTCTCACCTCGACAATCCCCCGATATAAGGTTCGGAGGTCATGGCTCTCCCAGCTCTAAGCTGAAAGAAATTCACAAAGAACTTGAAGATGTTCCGATCGAACAGATCTGCGTCATCATCGCAATGGATGATGTTGTGGATATTCGTGAACGAATATCCACAGTGCAAACGCACGACATTGGGAGCGAGACCGTTCCCAATGAACAAACAAAGATTCAGCGCTTTGAAGCGCAGAGTTGGTACAAACTCCCCATACTATGAGGTATTTTGGGAATACGTCAGCGTATTCCCAGAGGAAGTACTTTGTGAGCTCCCTAAGCCCAAGGGAACTCGACATGAGATCGACCTCGCTCCAGGCACGAAGTACTGCGTCACGAGGTACTGGCCTCTACCGCGTGACCAGGTAAAGGCGATTGACGAGTTTATCGAAACTCTTCGTAAGGCGGGACATGTGCGGGAGTCTACATCACCACACTCCAGTCCCACGTTTTGTGTTTTAAGAAATCCTCTGGTGGGTGGAGAATCGTTCATGCTTATTACAAGCTGAACGCAGCCACGGTACCGGCGCAAACGCCGATACCACGGAAAGATGTCATCATAGATGACATGAGCGGGAGCACTGTCTTCAGTGCTCTCGATTTAAAGAAAGATTCTACCAAATCCTGATGCGTTGGAAGGATATCCCTCTCACGGCAGTAAGCACTCCAAGCGGTATGCTTTGGGAGTGGCTTGTGATACCACAGGGACTTCGAAATCCCCCTGCAACATTCAATAGATGCGTCACGCATCTATTGCGCCCGGTGCGTGAATTCGCAACGAGCTATTTCGACGATGTGTTTATCCACAGCAATGCTGAAAAGAACAAAAGGGATGTTGATGTCCATAAAGAACATCTACGCCGGTTATTAAAGATTATGCGTAAACATAATCTCTATGCCAAATTGAAGAAGTGCACCTTCGGTGAACCTGAGATAACCGTTCTTGGCTGTTTCGTGGGCAAGAACGGTGTGCGCAGAAGATCAGGGTGATTGTTGAATGGCCCACGCCAAACAATGTCAAGGGATTTCGAAAGTTCCTTGGGTTGGCAACATATTTGCACAAGTACTCGTGCAATTATGCTGGCCTTATACGACCTCTTTCTCAATTACTTAGGAAAGATGTCGAGAGGCATTGGGATGCCCATTTCCAAGACGCTTTTGATGCAGTCAAGCGAAGCTTGACTAAGGCGCCTGTCTTTGCTATAGACGATAACGAGGACCGTTTCGAGTCGTTTGGGAAGAGCGATTTCGCAATCGGCTGTGCATTGATGCAGCGCGATTGCGATGATTGTGATCCCGTAATCTTCTATCTATCACGACAGTTGCGCCTAGTAAGCGCAACTACCCAGTGCATGACAAGGAACCTCTTGCATTGGATCTATCTATTAGGAGATAGACCGTTTGTTGTTTACACGGACCATGCATCGTTACGCACGACCGTGAATTCACCACGCATTTCCCAAAGATTGGCGCGATGGCTATCATTCTTTGCAGAGTACAACTTTACGGCTGAGTATAAATCCAGAAAGTTGAACGTGATAGCGGATGTGCTAATCACGACGGCCTGATTACGAGACGAAACCGTCCGTAACCAAAGATATCAGTGCAACGCAATTCGTTGCACTGCTCTGTCGTCGTCCATTGTAGGACAGGTACGGCGAGCGTACAAGACAGACAAGGAAACACGTCTGTTGATTAATTACTTAAGTAATCAATCAGATTAGAAGCGCGACGAACTACCAGAGTACTTTGGCACTTGCGTGTATCGTTACCGATTGCAAGATGGTCTGCTGCTTTACAGCACAGACCAACAAGATGTTAGTCTCATTGTCGATCCTACCGACGATGATCTCAAACATCAGATACTGTTTGAGTGTCATGATGCACCGATCTTGGGGCAACAAGAACGAGAGAGGACATACGCTTCTCTCGCACGCGTATTTCCACTGGAGGAGCCAGTATAAATGGGTACGTAAGTATGTACGCGCTTGCGAGATTTGCCAGCGCGTAAAGCCTGCGCACTTGCGCAGGCTTCCCTCCAATCTCTGCCGGTTTCGACAGAGTGTTGGAAGTCCACTTCAATGGACTTCATCTTCCCGACAACAGTCAGAAGACAGGCATCGTGGTATTTGTAGACCGATTCAGCAAGATGGTTCATCTTGCTGCAGTGTCAGCGAATGTCACCGACGCGCATACAGCGCTGACATTCGTGACACGCTATTCCGTTTGCACGGAATGCCGGAAAACATAGTCTCGGATCGAGATCCGAGATTTACAGGACGTTTCTAATAAAATACGTTCTCGTTACTTGGAACGCAGTTGAAAATGTCAACTGCGGATCATCCGGAAACGAATGGGCAAACAGAACGCGTTAACCGCGTTCTCGGAGATATACTGCATTCATACGCGCATGCTTTAGAGCAGCGGAGTGATTTTTTGCCACTCACTAAGTTTGCAATCAATAACTCAGCACATGCTTCCACAAAGCATACATCGCTCTACGTGAATGCCATGAGATATCCACGAACCTCAGCTTTACTTGGCGGTACACACAATCTAAGTGGGGGAGGAACCCGCTCAAATTTTGAGCGGGTCGATGCGCCAGTTGCAACCGCAACTTGCGAAGAACTCGACGAGTCTTCTACTGTTACTACAGTAGAACCACCGCCAGCTTCAGTTGATACTGAAGCTGCATACGAAGAATATGTGTCTGCAGCAATGGCTGCAGACAACGAAGACAGTTTACCTACTGCTAATAAAGCAGTAGATGATTAGGTATTAGAGCGCCAAGCTGTAACACGCCTTGTGACGGATGCAATTTGCCTCTGCTTTTGACAAGCAGAAGCAAATTGCAGGTCGAAACGGAAGGAAAACACAAATTCATTTCGGAAAGGCGCATGAGTTTTTATTATCAGAAACTAATTTGCCTACACATGCAATTACCAACTTTCCTACACGAAACTTGCTCCCTTAATTCATTGAATTAGTCAAGATCCAAAGGGTAAAAGAGAAAGCCTATACGATAGACATTCCGGCGGCAATGCGTCTCCAACCACGTTCTACGTTAGGAGGCTCAAGCCTTATCTTTCTTCTCCGTCTTATGACGAGACGCATCCTTACGACGAATGCCGTGCTTTTTCAAGTCTCCCAAAAGAGACGTGTAATCGGTTGGAAACCGATTGTGGGAAGTCCGGAGATTCTCAATCTCCGCCTTGTGTCGGTCAAGCTCAACCAGCAGAAGATCATTCTTCTGCCGTAGGGCAACGTTAGCGCCCGAAATGGCGTAAAGCTCTTCACTATGGGAACGAGATGTCTTTACAGAGTGAGACATGTCGGAGCTCAAACAAGATTGGCCCCTCTCGAGCTTGCGGAGCTGTGAGCCCATGCTCCGCAACAACGACGGCGAGGGAACTATCAACCCTGCCACCCCTGATTGAAAATCATAGGAATAAGCGATTTATTCTCGAGCACTTGATTGCGAAGCACTCGGTTCTCTATAAGAAAGGGCAGCATACCGAGTACTTGGTACACTGGTTGGAATACTCCCAAGCTTTTGACTCTTGGGAGCCGATCGAGGTTCTGAGGGCTGACGCCCCTGACATCCTGAAGGGGTTTGAGAAGGATGTTGCCCTCAAGCTCGAAACTCGAGCAAGCATCAACACTAGTTGTTGATGGAATAAGGGCAACAATTAGGTCCTTAATCTCGAAGGGTACCGAGTAACCACAGTACCCCCGCAACTCCGTCTCGGTTAAACGAGGAGCGCCCCTTGGACAACAAGGGCAGCTGAGATGAGAAGGGACACCGCAATCTATCCCTTCTTGGATGCAGGTATAATGGATAATATCCATTTTACCAGTATTAAAAAGCGCTCGCGCATTATGTGAACTTTTTTAACATAATCGTTGGGTCCTTTCTTGTAATTTTCAACAAAGGCATTCCACTTTTGGGTCAGGTCCTCCTTACCGTCCCTGCTCTTCAAGGACCCTTTTCGGTTCCTGTAATAAAAAGCCCTGGAAGAAAATGTCGATAAAGTACAGACGTCTATTGTCTGTACTTCTATCGAAGTTGCGTTCACGGATGTCATCACAGTCATCCAGTACGTTGATATCAAACAACGTATACTGGCAGTCTCATTTGCGATGACCGCCACTACCGGGCATCATATCCCACGTTAGGGTCAAAACCCCCACTCTGTACGTAACATGCGGTTCCGTACGATAAGACGACCCAGAAGTGGCGCAAGCCACTTCTGTCCTATGTTTTTTGGCAGGCGGAGCGCCACCTGCTCTTACATCTCGTGTCGGGTCAATATCACCACGACCCGGCGAATATCGAGGACCAGGTGGAGCTTTTCGCTCTTCCAACCAACGAGTCTAACGCTGCCGATTACGACAGCGATGGACTCCATTCCGGCATCGCTTGTAGGCGTCAAATTTCTGGCGAGTTTACACTCGCTTGACGTGTTGCGGAGGTCAGCGACATCCTCGTCCTCCTCCACGGAGTCGGAGCTGTCTTTGAACATCGACGACTTCTCCTTCGCCACCCGCCATTCGGCAGGTGTCAACGTGTTAGATGTTGCCTTAGCAACATCTTCACGCCCCCTTTAGATGCTGCTTCAGCAGCATCTGCGACTATATACAACGGGTCTCTCGGTCTATCCTCATTTGACGCTGCGTTAGCTGCATCACTGCTTGTGTTGAACACCTCAGCAATGGATTCTGAGGCCGAGGCTTCAATCGCAGTACTCGGGAGCGCTCTTAAGTGCGACCCCGCGTGTTTTGACAATGATGTATTGGTCCTTGAGTTTTGGTTTAAAAACACTTGATTGTTTTTACCAAGAAGTGCCACCAATCAATTGGTCAATATTAAAACTTATTTTTGGCCAACCAACTAAAGCAGGGGTGATGTAATTAGGGATCATTACATATTTGATATTTCAGTGTAAATATCATAGTTCAATTTCAGACGTATTGTCTGAAATGTGAATATTGGATCATAAGTTAACGTATTGCATCAGATTATGAGCTCAAATTTGGTGTCTTAGCTTTTTTACGATAATTTCATAGAGAATTCATGGATTTCGACGGTTAAAACACCAATGAAAAGCCGATTTACGTGCCCAGAAGATGAAATAATCGAAAACCTTAGCCAATCACGTCTATTTTTTTTCAAACTCTGAAATCCGGTTATTTCCGACATCAGTTTATGGGCGGGGTCACTATTCGCGAGGTGGTCCACTATTTGAATTGCTTTTGCACAGACGAGACAAAAACATGATATTTTTTCGTTTTTATAATTGTTTTCTACCGTGATGCCTCGGCACATAAATTGCTGGTAACTATTTGCATGTCTCGATCTAATTGTATTGCTTGCTGATGAATGTGTTTTTTGTTCGTGTCTTTCCCTTTAGAAATGAAACGATGAGAGTAATCAAGAAGAAGCATGTGTTTCCGGTATTGACTTGGTGAAGGGTTTACTTCGCTGATTTTGGTAGTCCTTTTACGCTTGCCATACTTTTGCTCAGCAAAGGTACTTTTACTTTTTCCGGTGGTACGCCTTCCTTTCTTGCTTTGCAGTTGGTGACAATAATAACCAATTGAGCTATGATAGTTGTACTTTTTTATCAGTTTTTGCTGTTCGCTATCGCTAGCGACCCTGTATCGGAGGGGGATACAGAATAAAAAGCTGCCATTTTTTTCGGTATGAATTATTTTTGTGCTTTCTTCACTCTCGAAACAAGGATTGATTTTGTTCTTCGCTTTTTAGGTTTTCGCGGTTGGGCTGCTTGAAGTTGTTGCGACAAATAGGAAAGGCGACGGGTTTGAAGAAGAAAAAGCCAAGTAATTTTGGCAATGATATGTTTGCTAAGCTTGCAAAGGTGGGTGGCAATTTGCTGTTTAGAAACTAGAACGTTAAAAAGCTACGTCGCGACGTGTCCGAGAATTTTCACTCTACAATCAGCTGCTCAGATGATGTAAAAATCCTGCAATTGTTGCTATGTAAGACTTCTGTCAAGAAAACCAATTTCCAGGTGCCGTACGGGTTGCATCGTGGTGCGTTCGCTCGTCTCTGTAAATGAATGTGAATATTTACGGAATAAAGACTAAGGATACATATCTTCTTCTTGCTGCAGCTTTCTGGGAAGCTACTAATTGATGAGGAGAACAAGGTGGACAGCTCAACCGGTCGAGTTAAGGGTCTTGAAGAGGCGCTAAATGCTACGCTACCGAAAAATATTCGCGTGTTCTCGTGTGAATAAACACTTTTCTGCACGAAAAAATTGCGTTCTACGCGAATATAAATATCTAATGCCACTCTCATTTTTGCAAGACAGCGTCATTGGATCGGACGGAGCTAAGCTTGACACGGATGAAGCTGTCGCCGAGTTCTTTCGTGCACTTCAATCATAGGTCGCTAGAATTTGAAATTATCTTCGTCAAAAGCGCCATAAACTGCTGCGTCAAAAATCTTGCCAATCATCAGTTGCGATTTATTTATGGAGAATGGTGATTGGCCAATCTCGTTTTTTGCGCTCATAAACTGATGTCGCTCATAATCTGATGCATTACGTTATTATCATTCACAAGGAAATCCGATTCGGAAGTAAAATAGAGGGGATCTAATAATAAGAGTATTATTAGATCAGCTTCATATTACTTGTTTGTATGATTAATTTAGGTTTAAGTATAGTAAATAGATCTAAACCACTCATAATATATTCACCCTTAAACTTACCGTCTTCCAGCCACGTGTCTTGGTTGTATATTGACATATACAACTAAAGGACCTTTTACTCAATTAAATAGTCTGCTTTAAGTTTAATACTAAATAAACTATCGAGGAACAAATTAAATTTGTTCCTTACCTAATTGCACGCTTCCATACCTGCAATTATACAGTGTAAGCATGTAACAGCTAGCATGTTACAATATAGGCGCTCGATGAACTTTAGTGATGTACTGTACTATATATTACAGCGACATAGTACATCATCGCTGTCTCTATATAGTACATTTAATACATTAGTTATTAGGTGCATTCCTTCATTTTCCATACTGCAGTTTATCGAGAGCTTTAATCTCCATGTCGTCCACTTCTCAGAGTCAAGTCCTCTGTGAACTTCTGCAAAGCTCTTTGGGTCAGGTAGTGGCTCCAGGTTCCCGACCACAGTACCGTTGTTGTCCGTAACCGCGAACGCCATCATCAGATTTCCCTTGGTGCGACATCTCCAGCTTTTTCTTCAGCTTCATTCTCTTTTTGATTGTTTCTTTTGTTCTGTTCGAATTCAATGAATCTAGGTATTTTCTTTACCTTTCTCCCCCACACTCGTTTTGCTTTTTC
The DNA here is from genome assembly GCA_001887855.2 of Sclerospora graminicola. Lineage (NCBI taxonomy): Eukaryota > Oomycota > Peronosporomycetes > Peronosporales > Peronosporaceae > Sclerospora > Sclerospora graminicola. The sequence goes on from MIQA02016317.1 coordinate 32,848, forward strand.
TTCGTTTTCCATGTTTCTTTCTCGTGAGACACCGACCGGCTCCTTCAACACCGTGTTGTCGACTTTACGAACCGTCTTAGCTTGTGCTCTGTGTTCGAGCTTGCCATCTCCATCGTTTTCTAGGAGTTCCGATATTTTATGTTAGTCTGGTTGCTTAACGTTTCAATATGCCTTACGTGTCTCGTGGTGGTAACCACTCGGTCTCGCAGTAGAGGCACTTTATATCCCTTCGTCCCATCATTCTCCCCTAGGATAGGCGCTCTTTCTGCGTGCTTTGTCAACGCCTTCTTTCTGGCATCTAGCCATACCATACAAGGGGTGAAAGGGCGTCATGTTAACCAAAAATCCCACAAGTGTCACGGATATTGTTATATTTCCCAAATATAACAATATCCGTGACACTTGTGGACGTTTTGGTTAACATGACGCACTTTTAAGATTTGCCCGTGAAGGGCTGCGATTCCAAATGTACATATTCAACTGCTTCAGATCAATACGCCAACGGAGCATCAGATTTATAATTCATGCACCGAACCATGTTAGAAATGTGTCGGTTCATTCTTTCTGCTCTCCCGTTCGATGCGGGATTTCCTGCTTCAATGACTTGTCTCCGCACACCAGTTCTCTTACAGAACAAATCCACGTTTCTGTATTCCGTGCCTCCGTCGGTTCGAAGAACGTGAATGCGACAGATGAATTCATTTTTCAAACCATGCTAGGTAGTGTTCAAACATTTTCGCTGCCCTGTCTTTAGTTTGGGCAGCGAAAACGCGTACGTAATTTGATCAATAGTCGATAAACACCACGAGATAACTATTTTCACGCCTGTCTTTGGGCGTTATAGGTCCTTTACGATCGCTACAGATTACTCCACCGATTTGATCGTTTGGATCATTCTGTCCGGTGTCTTTCTGGCGTTGCTTCGACCTCGTCGTTTGACTCTCCGCACACGTCAGTGTATGCCCGTGGCAGGATTCTTCGCTATCCTTTCGATGGTATCATAGGCTAAATGCCCCAACCTAACGTGAAATTCATGGAGTGTCTCTTGTACTTCCACTCTAGATTCATTTGTTACCACACTCATCACCATTTCGCTAAACTTTTTCACGCTTCCAAAATCATTTGTCGCAGTTAGCAAAGCGGTGAAAACTACCCCAACCACTTTCACTTAAAAACAACTTCGTCCTTATAGACCATCACCATTTTTTGTCCATTATCTCTATAAATACAGCCTTTCTTGCGTAGACAACCCAGGGATATCGAATTCTTTAAAAGTTCTGGATCGTAACACACGTCTGTTAGTACAATCTTGGTGCAAGTTTTGTCTGTACTGAACAATTTCACGTCCCCGGCTTTCGGCACGCATAAACTACCTCCGTCAGGCGGCATTAGTTTGCAAGTTCAAATAAGAAACCTACCGGTCTTACAGATTTAAGTTTGAGAAAAGGTCGAGAAAGTTTTTCTCGTCTTGATTGCAGTCTCTTGCTCCTTCCAACAGAGCTTCGTTTGAGACTAAGTTGTGACTTGCGCCACTGTCTACGATCCAAAAATTTTCATCAAATAGCACACTTTCTCTCGATTCGTCTTTTTATTTTTTTATCCTTTCAACCGTTAAAAGCACGAAATGTTTATCGTTATTCCTGTCGTTCGGGCGTCTATCGTTTCGTTCGAAATGCCTGTTGTCCCTCTTGCTACCAGCCCTGCAGTGCTTTTGGATGTGTTCTTCTCTGCAACAATTGAAACACGTTTTTTTTCTCTTGCACTGCTCGTCGACGGAATTTACGTAAATTCAGGCTGGTTTCTTGTTTATTGAGCGCATTCTTCAAGCTCCTGGGCCCATGCAATCAACTCTTGTGCGTGCTGCATGTAGTCCTCACGTTGAGGATATATCGTATCATAAGTCCCATTTCCATGCTTGGAAACTGCAAATTTACCTATGTCCTCCCCAATCAGTATTTCATGCGAACCGCGTTCGCGTGCCAGTGCCACTAAGTAAACGAAGTGCTGCGTCCAAGTGCGACGTGCATTTTTCTCTGCGGGAGCAAATTTGCAGCCTGTTGATCCGAAATGTTGACCTTAAATGCATGGAACATTTTGATCTAAGACGAAATACAATTCCTGAGAAACTTGCCACCTTGTCGCTATATTAGCTTGAAAATAGTTCGCTGCTACTCCCACCAGATGTTCGCTTTACTTATTCCCTGAGTCGCTTCGCCCAGGCAAATCCAGACGATAACTGTGCGACCTCAAGCGTTTCTATGAGCAGGTAGGCCCATTGACTGAAGCCTGGGTAAATTTCTGCGCCCGAAAATGTTTGGATGGTCAGTTTAGGGATCTTCATGGATTCGAAACTAGTTTCCCGCAGGACGGTCAAATACTCCCGCACTATCCTGTGCTTGGTCTCCTGGTGCATTTCCTTGCGGCGCCACAACGCTCGATTCTGTTCTCTGCAACCAAATCATGTATAGTCATTTTGCCTCCAAACGGACCGTAATTTTTTTGTTTTTTTAAAAACGCTGCCATTGTCTGAACCTTTGTTCGACTTAGGCGACACAACGGAAATTGCGTCCTGCATTATTTCCTCCTCCATTGCATCAATTTTCCTTTCCAAGTGTTTCATATACGCAAGTAGGGCTCCCACATCCACCTTTCCTCATCCATTGTCGAAAAAAGAGAAGAACGAAAAAGAAGAAAAATACCAATGGCACCCTTTGGTATAGGGGAATTTCACAAAAAACGTAATCTAAACGAAAAAAACTTAATGACTTCATAAGAAAGGACAAAAGGATTTTCTAGCACTTTGTAAAGCTAATGGGAATTTATACCTGATGTTAAAAAAATGTGTAAAATATACCACTTGTGCCAATGAAAAACATGGATTATATACCACGGCAGGACGTAAAATTCTATTTTCAAAGGAATTTTTAGATCATAGCTAGCATTTGCTTGCAATTTACAGTCTGGCGTTCCGAAATTATCTTTATCACCTCCCAGGAAAAAAATATTTCCACTTTCAACAATTTTTGGCCCCGGAATCTGGTATGAGTGTTCTTGAAGTCTTCCCTTATCATCTCTTTAGTCCTAACACCATCAATTACTGTGATATATTTTACACATTTTTTCAACTTCTGGTATCAAATTCCCATTAACTTAACAAAGCGTTAGAAAATCCTCTTTGCCCCTCATAAAAAAACTTAAAACTTCGGTCTTGAGCCCGGCTCATAACCTGTCGGAAAGTTACACTGCACGTTATACTCCAGTAGAGCACTGGGAGCCTGTCACTGCTCCGTAGTCTTTAGTGTTATTCGATAGATGCCTGTCATGGTAGTGCGTATAGATGTGTAACTGGTCGTCGGTCCGGTCTGTCAGTACCGGCCGGCGGGAAGTTGCCCAAGTCCGAAGTGCTTTACTTGGTTAAAACTGAAAGTATTTATTTAGGGTTTTTTGCATAATGTGATACAAATTGAAAATATTCGCAAGATGTGATACAAAGGTGTTTAAAACAGCGAATATCTGTAAAATACTTGAGCACCGGTAAATTACACTTGCTGCCTGACGGTCTTGTTGGTACAATGTACTGGGCACACGGCACACTGTACCACCAATGACGAGCGCACAGATATCATGTTAGATCAGTACATATACGCACGCTGGTGCAGCTCAGTGGTCGAGCGCTCGTTTAATACACGAGAGGTCGGTGGTTCGATTCCACCCATCAGCATTGATTCGGCCTTGGTGCGGCCCCAGGCATACAGAGGGATATCGTCTCACATACACAAGAAAGAATTCTTTTGACCATTCAAGTGCTTTTTTTGACCGTTTAAGTATTGTTTTGATCGTTCTAGTGCCTATTTAGTGTAAGTTCTAAGATGCCGCAAAGCGACAAGTGGCCTTGTTGTGTCCTGTTGTGCCACAGCGCGTGCACATGTACGGCTTCCTGGCTTTCCCGCCAACTTCACCCTGGGACCGGATGCGTCTCTTCTTTGGTCGTCCAGCTTGGCGCACATAAGCCGCAGGTTGGATGCTCAAGTCACGCTCCAGGAGATGGTCTTCCGGGACTTCGATCGTCCCAATGCTCGCTTGGTACGAAGCTACTGTGTAGCAGTCGCCCATCAATTCGTAAGCCGTATCAGCCATATTTCTTGCCAGCAACGTCGCAATCAAATGGCGGCACGGAATTCGGTGCTGTTTCCATGTTGAACAAAAACAATTCGCTGTCTTGGTGTCAACGCGGCGGTGCTTGAGCTGGTTGGTGACTCGAGCGACAAATGCAACGTTGTCAGAGCTAAAAGTCACCCCATATTCCGCTGCTTCCATCAATTGACCCTGGAGCTTCCGTTCCGCCCGGGGGGTAATGACACGGGCCGCTTCCGACCACTTCCTGCCGATTTTGACACGGTTGTAGCACTCGCTCATTACAATTTTCATGTATGACTTGAAGAACTCATATGGTTGCATGTAGCGCGGCTTTAAGCGGAGGCTCTTCGCTTGCTCACTTTCCACGAAATTTGTTGTGCGCCACCCGTACATTGGTGTCGTGTCGTAGTGAGGGTGGAGTGCCCACTTTGAAACGGGAATGGCGTTCAAATATACCACAGCTGCCGCGTTTACAGCACCCAACTTGGCCATTGCAACATCAAAGTCCACGCGCGATGTCGCAGCATTTGCTTCCCACACAAATTTCTCTTGGGTTACTGACAGCCGAACCGTTTTGTCACTCCTCATGTTCCCTATATTGCCAAAAAGCGTCAGTACTGCAATGGAGTGAGTACAGCTGAGCTCGTACCTATTATATGGCGAACGCAGAACATATTGAAGATGTTGAGCTCTTCGGCGACAGAGACCAGGCCCAGATTGCGATCACTGAAAACTGGACTGGTAGTCAGCGAAAAGCCGTGAGCCATAACATGGCTAAAAAACCACGAGTAGTTATCATGGTCTTCAACAGGGGCAAGTGCAACAGCGGCAATCTTGTTGGCAAAGTTTCCATCGCGACCGACCAGTACGATTTGAATCCCGTTGTACTTGCGATGCTTCATGTGGGCGGCGTCGACACCGTAGACCCCCTGGCCATTTGAGAACCACAACGGCTTGAGAACAACAATCGCACGATGGAAACGACCTTTGGCGTCGCACTGCAGATCCGTCCGTACACCTGGATTTAGACGCTGGAACTCGGACAAGAAACTGGGCAAGAAACCAATTGTCGTAGGATCTTCAGCAAAAAATTCTGCTGTCAACGTGTCCTTGGCACGGTACATCACATGCCGGGAGGCGGCCATCTTGGCTTGGTGACGCAACTGGGTCACCAGTGCCTTTGCCGGGGTGGACGGATCTGCAGCGAGCGCACCACGGATGACAGAACTGGACACTATCTGGGCTCTTGAAGGTTTTGCAACACTGACACAGTTCTGGTGTTCTAAATTCCCACCGGTCACATGCCAATCGCCTGGGCCGTTTCCATTACGGAAACGTGCCAAACGAATGTACCATTCGCATCCTGTGTCTGCACTGTCACAGTGCACATGGCGAAAAGTGCCACCTCTTGAGGACACGACGGCGCATTTTCCTTGTGCCAGTGCAACATCTTTCATCGCTTGAACAGCTTCCTTCCCCGTCGCCCATCTTTGTGTCTTCAGCTCGTCCATCACTTCCTTGCTGCGTAAGAAAATGAAAGTGTGGGGACGCACGTGCTCAAGTGTAATTTACCGGTGCTCAAGTGTAATTTACCGGTGCTCAAGTATTTTACAGATATTCGCTGTTTTAAACACCTTTGTATCACATCTTGCGAATATTTTCAATTTGTATCACATTATGCAAAAAACCCATTTATTTATGTAAAGTTAAGTAAATTTCAAAAAAAAATCTAACCTAAATTTCACAATATACAAGAAATCTTGTCTAAACTTCGTTTTAACCAAAACATCGCCAACATGTCGTCGCCGTGTGCGAGTGTCCCGAGCTCATGCCCCAGTACAATGGCCGGTTCTCCAGAGGCAAGGGATGTGGCTGATGCGTCCTCAAAGACGAGAGGGAAGTTGTGAAAGAAGATGTCACTAAGTATCAAGAGTGTGCCGTGGTACGTTTAAGTCGTCGTCAGTGGGTCATACAAATGGTAGCAACTTCCGCTACATCCAGTTAAGCTCAGTGTCACACATTGCGATACATCCCGAAACTTCACGCGACATCCTAGTTAGAGAGTCGGTTTCCTCAGAGTTCCATATGGTATAAGAAAAGTATAAAGTTACACGAGAACGACTTCATACAGACAATGAAACAAAAGCTGCTCCTATGGCGCCGAAGCCCAACCAGCTCCTGTCTTCTATGGGGCTGCTCAATTGTGAACTAGACCAAGACCTAATTCGCCTTTGAGTTTGCCTCAAGCAGCTCTAGACAATGAGTATGGACGTGCATGCGCGTTTTCGCACCGATGTCTCAGCTGGACGTGGGATGTAGATATAACGAGCGTTTTATTCTCTCTTTGGCTTCGTGCCAACGATGCGTTGTGCTTGATGACGAACTCAACGTCCTGCCAATTTCTAAACACACCCGAAAAAAATAAGCCACTTTCTCCCCGCGAACCTGCGGCAGAATTCACCAAGGACGAACAGGAGCTAGAGGATTTTAAGGCGTCACTGCACGATACTCAGCCGGTTTGTGCTCTCGTTGAACAAGCGCGTACGCTTGATCAAGCTAAGGCTATTCTCACCTTTGTAGAGGCTGTACCAGAAAAGACGTTGCGTTCAACAGTAGCACTGACAAAGCTGCACAAGGACGTGGTAAATCAGCAGCTCTGGGCATGGCCTTAGCGGGTGCTAAAGCCTATGGATACAGTAATATCTTCGACCGGCTCAAGCGTCCCAGATGGATCACTTCACTATCAAGTGGTTGCCATCCTGAAGGAGCAGGAATACGTCCATATGACTAGTCAGCTGGAAGCTGAACTTCGGATGCAGCTCGAGAAGATAACTGAGTTGTGTAAAACCATTGCTGCTAACAAGAGCGCATTCAAGGCTAAAGAATTAGCAATGCAGCGACAGATTGAGAAAAAAAAGAAGCAAATACAAGGCCAACACGACGTGCAGATGCAGACACCTCCTAACCTCAAAGAAAAAGGCGTCTGCGAAGCAGAAATTACCGTAAGAAACCTCTCATTGTGCGGAAGGGTCAGCCCAAATCCTCAAAATGGTTTTCGCGTCGATAGTAGGTGCGCTACGCTCGCGGGACCAAAATTCTTCGAGGATGAAGAAGGTCAAAGTCAGTCTTGTTTCACGAAAAGATCACATCTAGGTGATCACAAATGTTTTGAGATAGCTCGTCAAAAACCTCTTCTCACTCTGATCAGTCACTTGTTCTGCGACTTTCGGGTCGAATACAGTAACATTTGCTGGAACAAGGAAATATCGTCTCGTCACTGATAAATCATTAGATATTTTATCTACTTTAAAGGTTGGAAACTTTATGCCATAGATCTATCATCTTCATCCTGGCAGCATCAGCAGCTCGAATTGTACCTGGACGAACTCAATTAAATGCTGAAAAAATCATCGCCGAAGTAAATGGTAGGTGAGAAACTTAGAAGCACACACACGTGAAAGGCCTGCTTCCTCTTTAGGCTCCTCCCTTTGCCATTGCTAAATTCACTTTCTTTCTGGGTTTCTTGCGACGGTAACATAGCAAGATTTGCTTCATGCTCACGTTGGTGCATTGAGAAAACCTATTTCAAGTTCAAATCGAAACGTCAGTTCATCATCCCCCCCCCATTTGTATATACTGTTGATACCTGAACCAGTAGCTGAAAAAAACAGCAAGTCTACCTCAAGCCCATCGCAATTGTGGCATGTTTTAGCGAGTCCAACTTCACAAACACAATTTGGATACCAAAACAAGTAGTAGACTGAGGAACATTGACGACGTCTTCAAAAGAAACCACGGTCGTGTGCGCGAACATGGGCACCATGGTCCGATATACAAGTTCTCACCATGAGAAAATACCACGACAGGCCAGGCACATAGACAGCATTAGACTCATCTGTGAGCGTGGTAATTAATAAATTATTCTTACCCATATGTTACATTAAGCCACAGGAATACCGTTAATTATGCAAGAGGCTTCGTAAACAAGCACATTATTTCTAATACAGTAAAACAAAATGCCACAATTTAGCCACAGTTTAGGAGCACCTAAACAAATTTATTAATCATCGCACCTGTCATCGTTAGTAGCTCTGTAGACTGGATAATTGAGCACCCTCCCTGTCGTATCCAGCATAGTTAGTGATCAGCCGAGAACAGCGTTCATCGGCAGAACCTACGTTTCCATAATCGCTCGGATTGCTCGACGCCATAAGCTTCGTGACCACCCCAACCCCTGAAAACCTTAAGACTGTCTTTGACTTTGCGTTCAAGGGTTTTGATGCGCTTAAATACAAGGAGCACCTTGACTGCGAAATTATACAAAGCATCAATCCAGAGTTTAACCACGCCGTGGTTCGTGTCAACATCTATCGCGACCACTGTCAAACAATTCACACATCACGAGAAGCTTGCTCAAGCTGAGCTCGTGGCCATCGATGAGGCAGCTGCTATACCACTTCCAGTCGTAAGGAAGCTGCTGGGTTCTACCTTGTATTCATGTTATCTACCATTAATGGTTACGAAGGCACTGGTCGTTCAAGCAATGCTGCATATGTTGTAGCAGCCGGAACTTCCTCATCCTCGACACATGTTTTTCGGAGGTATCGTTGGAAACACCAATTTGATACGCTCCTAATGGTTCTGTAGAGCGTTGGCTAAACGCTCTTTTGTGTCTGGACGTGACGAATGCATCTCATCGCCTAATGGCTGGCACGCCTCATCCCCGAGATTGTGAGCTGTACTACGTGAACCGTGATGCTTTGGTTCTCTTACCATAAGCTATCAGAGAATTTCCTACAGCGCACTATGGCGCTGTATATATTTCATCGCATTACAAGAATCAGCCGAAGGATCTGCAACTTTTATCTGATGCGCCAGCACACCACGTGTTTGTATTACTTGGTCCTGGTGTTGAGGCTCAAGGCAACGCCGGACAGCTGCCAGACGTCCTCTGTGTTGTACAGGTGGCTTTGGACGGCGAGATCTCGAACGCAGTGGGCTTTTTGCCCGTTGGTGTGGTTGTAATGTTTCTTCACGACATCATATCGATATGCCGAAAATGGCTAATGAAGAGTCCGGAGAATACAGGAAAGACTCAACCATGTGCGCCGGATATGATGACATAGCTTTACTGCCCTTTATCTCGATGTCCCCATTTCTCCAGCTCGATAATGGTTTGCGATATGAACTCGTGTTGTTCTTTCGTTTTCACGTGGATGAGGTGGAGCTCCGTCTTTATTAGATAGAAAACTTGCAATTTTTGCTCTGGAGTAGAGATGGCAGACAAACGGTCTATTGTTTTTGGTTTTCTCATTGATTAGTTACGTTCCATCGTCATGTGCGGGACCCTTCACGCCATTTGCATCTTCGCTAGAGGAGAAGCTGCGGTGTTTACCTACCCCCAGCGAGTAGCAACGCAGATGCCACATTGTGGTATTCTAGTATACGAATATGTATACAGGAGAAGTATACGAGGTAAGTTCACATGTTACTATACAGGTATACTCTACTCAAGCAGCGCCCTTCTCTGTCACTTCATAGGGTAGGGTTATTTACTCAGACTTCCTTACCGGTAACTGGATGAAGCGGAAGATGGTTCGCATACAAATGAAAATGTAATTGCGGTCCCACTTTCTTGCATGCCTCAGGATACTGTCAAGGAGTCGAAGATTGGTCAGGAAGAGGACAAATGATGGAGGAAGAAACGACGGATGTACGTTGCGAAAGTGGTGGGACGACTTTTTTGCCTCGTAGAACTCATTGCTTTGCTTTTTTGTGGTTAAACAGGATAAGTTTGATCTATTGGGAAAGAAGCAAAATATCTTGGTGCGCAAGTAGATTTTTTGCAGTCTCGTGCAAACTCAATCCGTCGTAGGCGCCAGAGTATCAGGATGGGGTTAGTTTGCGATTATTGCACTCATTTTCTGTGGGGCTTTTCTAGAGGTGTAACAGTGTTGGTGTCTTTCTTTTGTGTGCAGCGTCTGGCGTTGATGACCTCCTAGAGTCGTACATTTGCCTTGGAAAAGACTTAAACGAGCGGAGAAAAAACGATTCTATCACTACGCGAAGTAAAGCTGGACATGACACACAAATTTATTGAGCAGAAGGCAGCAGGCTTAGACTTTAACAAGTGGCACCAGTTTTCAGACACGTTTGAAAAGTTCGGCAAGCATTACTGTGTTAGCTTTGCTATCTCAAAGTATGATGATGTCAGTGTGTTTCAAGTTGGACGCGCCCTCTACGAGCTGATTGCAGGAGAAGATGAGGTGCCAAACTACGCCATGGAAAGCACAACGATACTGAACCATCCTCAGAATCTGTTCGCCGGTGAAAAGTCGGTAGCGGCTTCACGTTTATTTGGCTACGGGTTTCTGATCCGCGGTCTGGCTGAAAGCCTCTATTTCTAATTTTGCCCCAAAATAGCGCGGCGGAGTGCTGCCCCCATTAAGAACCGAACAGAGTAGTACGATGCGACACGTGATCTGGAGACCGTGCTGTCTCTTACATTGATCGTGTCACGGTGAATGGGATTCAGTGCTGGTAGATGAAGATTCAACGTCCACTCGATGTTCAAAAATGATAACCCGTTAACTGTATTTACTGTGTAAATGCATCGACTGACTAAACTGATCTATACATTGTTACCGTGTTCAGCAATCCGCTGTCGTTTACGCTCTCTGGTAATGTCTTCGATTTCAGCAAACCGCTTTATTTTTTGCCTAAGGTATTCACGGTACCAGTATTTTTGTTTATCATTCCACTCTTGATACCTTTCTTTCACCACTGGAGCTAGAGCAAGTTCCTCTTCTGAGATGGAGAAGCGATTATACTTTCCCGTGAAGATGGTGTCGAAATTATCCACATCGATACTTCTAAGCCACAAGTGTTTAAATAACAAACCTTCGTATTTCCTTGGTAGGCCTTCGAAACCAGGTTTTCCAGCTGCCTTTGCAAACGCGATCGCCAGCTGCCCTTCACCATCGAACCCTTCAATGAATGCATACAGCACCTAATTTGGAATCTCTTTTGAGTCAATGTCCTTCAAGGCAAAATACTTTTCCATCATTTTAAACTGATGCTGTTGAAGCCCTTTGTACCCATCATTGGGTGAAACCAGCACCCTGCAAAAGGTGGAGGCCATTACTTTACTGTCCACTTTCATCTTTACAAACCTCGTTTCAAGAGCCTCCGCTGACTTATCCTCCGCCTTAGCAAGATCGATAAGATGAGCAAGACTGCTATCGCCCCCGACGCCTCGTGTCAGGGTAGTAAACAAAACAGAATCATCCTGTTTCCGGTGCGACCAATGCTTGATGTAGTCTTCTAGCAATTCGACTCTTGCGACAAAATGTTTCATTTCCTCGTCGTTTAGCTTCAGTTGGTTGAAAACTTCCCTATAATTTCCATATGTTTTACTATCCCACGACTCCATCAGGTTTTTCAGCAGCATGTCTCCCTTCAGCACAACTTCTGAATTGTCGCTAGTTTTGGCCTGGACGAGCACCGCCGCTACTGCGTCGATACCCCAACGACCAATAAATTGATCAACTAAGGACACGCCTTCCGTTAAGGTGTCTTTTTTCTTGTATGCGGCCAGTACTAGCTTCATCTCTTCGGTCGTCATAGTTTGCAAGACGTTATGGACCTCTCCTCTCGCTACCTCAACAATTTTCTCAAAAACCTCGGCAGGAGGCGTGGATGAAAGAAACGCTGGGTCCCATGCGGTCATCCTCTCGTCGTGATCGGAGCTATCGTTACTTCTCAAGAACCTCTGAGAACGGATGTCATTCTTGGTTTCGAGAAAGGGGTGGTCTTGATTTGTTTTCGCTACGGCACCCGTGGCTACCGCAACATGATTGTGAGAGGCATGGAGAGCGAAAGATGCAGCCAAGAGGAGGGTGGAATGGCGCATTGTCGAAAGGTGAGTGGTGAGGTCGAGGACAAATTGAATTGTGACCTAAGGCTAGCAATCACAGCGCAATGCTGATACATGTCCCACGACATGGGTGCTGTCTCTGGCCCGTCTACTGAACGGGAATCTGGTTTCGATCCCTTCTTGTATCCAGGGGAAAGAAAGTGTCCGAATTGGTCTGTCTATGTGCACCCCATCTGGATGCTTACCGGTATGCGGGGTCCGGAGTCTTCCCAAGAGTACACTGTGCCAGCGAGATGTTTAGTTCGACTTAAGTACAGTTTAAAGGATTCATAGAGTTTGGCAAAGAGATAGTACAGCTGCCGACAAATTCGGATCAAGTGGGACATTCGGATTAATATGTACCCACCCACAGTAGGATGAAGAAATTTAATGGCACAGATTACGAGCGTAAGATTCTTTTTTACGCATCTTCTACATTTCTATTATTACCCTTCATTTCTATTATTCATAACTTTACATTCATTGCATGTATGATTATTCAGTTGTGGAGGTGATAATGGAATGAACGGTTCAATAGATTGTTCAAAAATCCTTGAAAAAAAGAACAGTTCAAAGGCCAACCTGCACCAACTCGTCTAAATCCGTTGATGTGGCTATCCTGGTTAGGGGAGCTACTAAATCCAGAAAATGGGGGTGTAAAAATTACACAACACACACGTAGAGAAGGGGTTAACGCTAAGCCAAAAAGCTCGCCGGTAAGAACCTAAGCCCGCTACGGCTTGCAAGCAAAAAAACTCCGCTTGCATTATGGACAATGTTGGGGCCTGGGATTACATCCGCGTGCTTCACACATGGCATGTAAACCTCAGGAAAAAGTTTATGTTGTGTGCGCTCCTGTCTGGTTGTCTCGTCTCCTGTGTGCCCTGTACGTTTCACATTTTATGCGTTATTTGTCATGATTTTGTGTGTTTCTCACTGCTTCTTGGTCTTTTTCGCTTTTCTTCATAAACCTTCTGGATAGCCTATCCAGAAGCCGCGCACCGTCACTATCATTTGGCTCCGAAAATTCCATTTTGTTTCCGTACCAATTGAGACATCAGTATTAACACATACCCCCTCAAAAACGATTGTTATGTGTTACACCAAATTTCAGAGATTTCGTTTTTGGCGCGCAATTTCAAATCCATTATCTGAAGTTTGTAGGACTTGACGCTAATAATAACGACAACCTACCAGGAAACATGAGCAAAAAAGGAACATCTTGTGGGTGGAAGGAGTGCCAAGGTAAGGCTTGTGCTTTACTAACGATTAACGAATACTGACAGAACGAGATGTACCCCTATATCATGCAGGTTCACACCCCGAATCTAAAGCACACACTTGATTGCATCGATAACTCCAGCACTGAACATACCAAAGCCCAACGCAATCATCGCACATGGTTTAATCGATTATTCCATGTCATCGATTCATCGGAAGTGGAAACATGCTAGCATGATGAAGGCGAGAAGTGAACAGCACGTGGAATTTCCGGTTGTTAGAGGTTGTAACATTTCAAGCACAGGATAGGTATGACTGGGTACGTAAAGCACAGAAACACCTTTACGAATATGACCGAGAGGTCAATTCCTTTAAAATTGAGCGTGATGATAGCGTCCATGTCGTTCCCAAACGCGTGATATCCGCGAGAGATTTACTTAATGGGGCCGAAAAATGATGGGTTCAACCCTAATGGGGCCGCTCGTAGACTAAAACAATAGTACCCCCGGTCTCTTGAGGAACAGTGATGTCTTTAGATAAGCAGATGGCGGAGAGTTTGATTTGGTCAGCACTTTCAAATACCCAATTCCAAAACGAAGAGTGCATGAGCCAGACTCACAGGTTTGAATACTGAAAATGCGCACAGGCGTTGCGAAAAAATGAAAAAGGTGGAGCATATAATTCACCTTAACCATGCAGGCCAGCAAGTGATAACACCCAAGAACTCGCTTTGATGAACACTGACGTATTTAACCTGTCGAAGATGCTACATCGAGCTAAAGACTGCAACGAAGATCTATTGCGACCCCATCGTGTATCAGTAAGTCATCCATACAAGTTACACTATTTAAGAGCCCTGTCAGTGAATACCATCTGTTAGAAGTTTTACCGTTATCCAACCAGCTTCAGGTGTTTTATCATCTAAGTCCGAACGGCCCCATTAAGGTTGAGCCCATTTTTTTCGGCTCCATTAAGTAATTTCCTCTATATCCGCAGATCCCAAACGTAGCATACAGTGACGTACAAATAACGAAAGAATACGCGTAATATTTTTGGTCTGTAATAGCGGCAGCACCATTCCCACCCCTACAAAACGATAGCTGGCCACCCCAAGAAAATAGGGATAGCAGACACTACACCTACAACTTGAATGTCGTCAGTCATATTTCATATATATCAAGTCGATATTGAGCTCAATAAGTTCTTTGGGGTAGATTGATGATTGGCTTGACGCAATATTAGACGATGTGACGACAAATATAATGCAAACGATCAATGAACCAGTAAGAGCATCTCTTAACATCAGGTCGTGTTGGAAATCACGCTCCACGTAGAGCATCTCAAACAGTAGACCCCATTCGCAATAGTAAGTATCCTATCGGGAACAGTATTTTTGGACAAAGGAGCATAATTTTGCAATGAGAACACCTGCTCATTCAGTCTGAAACGAATCAATTGACTTGATATTCCTTATAGTCTGAATAAATGCAGTAGACCTCCTGGGCTGAAAATTTGTTTCTGTGAAAGTGGTTACGAATTTGGAATATCAGATACAGCTTTACAAAATGACGAAATCATATCGCAAACATTGAAACATCTGTAGATGCTGGGAAATGACATAGAGACTTGATTTCATAAAAAAAATCCATCAATTTCCTGGTAGGTCGATCTTTGCGCAAAAATTCAATATTTTTAAATCACTCGGTCTCTCCCGTTCCATACTACCACATTCCAATATCTGACACTCTTCCCTCAAGTCTCATTGTGAAACGGCATCCGAGTACCGCTACCATGCGCAACCAAACCCCAACTCGCTCTCGAGCTCCTCGGACGCGCGTGTCGTCCGCGCAGGCTTCCCCTGACACTTCGGCTCAGGCTCTACAGCAACGCTTCGCTCTTGTGAGCGGATTTGTAGATGAACGTCAGGCAAAGCGAGCCAGGCATAATCCTGAGCGCTTCGACGACGACGATGAGGAGGAGGAAGTCGAGTCGAATGCGCCTTGGTTCGACCGATACCTAGAGTTGCAGGGCCCGGAAGGGATCCCCAAACTCACTAACTACCCTCAAGAGTTCGATATCATCTGGCAAGATCTAAAGGACTTCATCCTTCGCAAGTGGAATGTCGGTCAAGGCCGAACGAGCGATTGTACCCCGCGAGACTGCCTTTTCCAGGCTCTCACCGCGCTTAAGCACTGTGGAACCTGGGATATCGTAGCGGCGCTCTTCAGTGAGCAATCGTCGACGTTCGAACGCCGCATCCTTGGATTCCTCAACATCTTGCACCCGTTCCTATATGAAGTCTACGTGGAACATATTGCTGAAAAGTCTACGATGCTCTCGATGCAACAGACTGGTCGTCTGTTCCAGAACTTCCCTTTTGCTCGGATGTAACTTTCCACCACACCAACGAACCCAGTGGTTCTTTCCAGGAGAAGAAGAGTTAGTTTAGCAAAAAGCAAGGCATGTACGGCAACAAGGTTGAAGTTTCTGTGCTTCCAAGGGGCTTTGTGATTGCCTGCACCGAGTCGTTTCGTGGGGGATGACCGACATTGAAATCTTCAAGAAGAACCGTGCTTTCCACTTCAAACATCTTGCCAATATGCCCATGGAGCCGATGATTGTGGATAACGAGCGTCTCTCAGATAAATTTCCTGGTCAGTGGGCCGTCTTGGAAGACAAGGGATATCAAGGAATTGTTCAAGACCCTGGTGTGCGCGGCGTGACGCCCAAGAAGAAGCCTACGAACGGAAACTTGACTTTTAAAGACAAACTGACAACCGCTTCATCACCTCGGATCGTGCGTTCGTCGAGAACTTCTTTGGTCGGATGAAGTCTCTCTGGGGTGTCTGCCACGACAAGTATCGATGGGCTAGATCATCGTATGACATGGTTTTCAAGGCATGTTTGGCGTTGACGAAGATGCACATCCGTCTCCACCCGCTCCGAACCGACGACAGCGATGTGTACGTTCAGTACATGAATCGCGTGAAGGAGATCGCCGCCGAAATCAAAAAGAAGAAACGCGAGAGCAGCGCAAAGTACCGTGAGTCTTGCCGAGCAAGGTTAAGACATATGCTTATCCTTGCGCCAACTCATCCAAACGTCGATGAGCAAGCCGAAGAAGGCTAGGACGGGGATTTCACTCAGATCTCCCAGCCATCAACCAGTAGGTCGAGGATCATGCAGTCGGTGTGGGAGCATAACTCCAACCTTTAATGAAGCATGCCGAACCGATAAGTTCTCTCCTTATGATATTCTCTGAAGATAATAACTCGTCAGCGTAATAATTGAGCAATGTCGTCGGCTTGACCAGCCTTCGCTTCTGTCTTCTTGATGACGTGTAAATAACATTGCGGAAACCTTGCATAACGTTATAATTACCGCGCAGCAGTCGGAAGTGGCTCAAAACATTGGGGCGAAGGTTGTCGTAGTCGCGGAGGATGCTTTCACTAAAAGCTGACTTTACCTCATTCTTCCTCTCTATCGCAGCCTCCGCGACTACAACACCCTTCACCCCAATTTCTTCAGTCACTTCCGACTGCTGCGCGGTAATTATAACGCTATGCGAGATTTCCTCAATGTAATTATCCACTTGCGCACATTTTCATCTGTAGCCGACGTAATTGTGGTGAAGCGATCTGACAAAAGGTTGAGAATAAGGTGGACCACACACGACCGTTGATTGGTGGCGATGGGAACACCCATCAAGATAGGACAGTTGGTGGGTGAGACAGGCTGAATTCGTATACAATGAAAGGCGTTTTACAACGGACTGTTGTAGTGTCAAGGGATAAGCCAGATACCGTTATTGCGCCTGGTCTCGGATATTAATGGAATGGCGAATGTCACGGTCTGATCGGGATATTGGATGTTAAGTGGAGTTCACGTGGACGTGCACGACTAGACCAACCGAGACAAACTGGAGATACGACATCAATGGCAAAGTGATATATCAGGAACAGCAGAATCCAGTTATCGGAATGAGTCATGAACGGTACAGATGTTGAAGTTGGATGTGACATGGAAATCCCGGCCCGATCGGCCGAGTCACTTAACTCCGCCCTAGAATACGAAGATCGGGTACAGGACAGAACTGGGTATATGGAGCCGTGAGCTGTACGAGCATTACTAAGCTGATGCAAGCGGTGAGAGTTGATGGATCCATCCAGAATTAAGGTCTTATCAGGCCCAACTTCACGAGAAATGCTGAGTCGGTGCGATCTTTGCATCCTAAGAAGGTCAAGAATATGGTCGTGTGAACTGGCAATGCCGATGTGGTGGTAACCCTGAGGTGTTTCGAGGTGATCTGGGGCTGATCGCCCTGATCACCGCCCCGATCACTATGCCGATCGTTGTGCTGATCATGATCTGAACCGATCGGCCCCAAACCGGCTTCCAGGTGAGAAGAGAAACGAGAGTTTTCAGTTAAGCCGGGTTTGATATGGGGCGAACAGTGTCTGAGAGGCAGATCTCGAGCTGGTTCCAGGCTGCTTATCGAGAGATCAGGATGGTTGAAGATCGCCATAGAGTTTGACCATAATCAGTCCAGAAGTGGTACGGATACGGATCAGTTTGAAGGAGCAACAATGATGTGTAAGGTGGTACTAGCGCAACCGTGCGACGAAACGAACAGGATCGAAGTATGAGGTAGGCACATAAGTTGGTGTATGGTACACTAGGTATAGGACATTGCATATATAATAACAGGATTGAATATACCCCCAAAGCAAAGAGTCGCTCCGCCACGTGTCGCGGTCATTGGGAACACAGGGTTAACTAGGCCCTTGTAGCTCAACTTAATTCCCGGTTAAGACGCGCTAAGACGCATTTTGGCTTACCGGAAGGGCGCCGACGGGTTTTGTTTAGGTTTCTCAAATCTCATCCCCCCCACGCGCACGTGTTTGGAACACGTTTATTATTTGGAAAGGTTTTGTGGAGATAACGTTTGTGGTTTACTGTAGAAGATCGTGGTTTTATTGTGGTTTTCTTGGTTTCTCGTTGTCTCTCGTTCTTATTGGCTGTCCTGGTCGGACGAAGTTTCCTGATCAGTGCCTTGATACTGAAGTTAAATATCGAACCCAACTCGTTCTCCGGTGAAGATTTCCACTCGAGGACACCCTCGTCTCGAGAAGGTCATCCCCTCCGACCTGATCAAGATCATCGTTTTCGTCCCCGAGTCCACCTGAGTGAGTGTAACCACCCCCGATCAATGGGTACACAAGGTGAGATGAAGTTAAGTATGGATTCTATTGCGCATGACGACCGGTCGGATGGCCGGGAGGATCGGATCAGTCATCATAGTGATGATTCATCCGATCATGATGGCGATCAGGATCAACGGAGTACCCCCTCCGATAGTTGGTCGTCCGGGCTAGTGGGTATCCGGATTCCGCCCAAGACCTCCGTCCTGGATTTGGAAATCGGCTCCACCACAATGGTGCGCGTGCCCGGATCACTTGGTGACTCAGGATATCACCGTGATTCCTTTAATAATGAAATAGATGTGAAAATCAAAGTGGAGGAAGCGTTTTCGGGTGTATTGGAGGAAGGCGTATCGCCTCCGATGATGTCCAAACCTAAAGGAAGCGATGGTCGACCTGGTCCGGTGGAGTTCCAGGTCGAAATTAAAGATGAAACAACTCACCACATGGCCCCGATCGGGGCCGATCTGGGTTACCGTATACCATCTGTCTTAGCCGACACACACGGGAACAATAAATGCCTGCACATACTGATGATTTGTTTTGGAATGTTTTTGAGAGGTTTAAATAAGAAAATGGGCAATAGCTTTCGGACAAAACGACAAATCTGGGCAATTTGAAGGTCACCATGTTGATCAGAAAGGGGTTTACACTGCCATCCCTCCCAGATCGTTAATATGTAGGTGGCCTGTGGCCTCAGTTTGCACTGTGTTTCATTTGGCCGCGCGCCATCGATTTGACAATTGCGCGATGTCCACTCAAATGTGTCACATGGACTTTTTTGTATCCCTTACCCAAAACTGATCGACTGTGATTGGCTGAGATTTTGTGTTGGTTATAACAATTTGTATGATATGACACATGTTATACGGTATAGTAAAATTAACTATAATCCGGGAAAGGATCGAGGTGCTGACCTCGATCCTATGAATAAGAAGAAAATGGAAAAACATAGAAATAACATGCGGGCGGATCAATGTGATCCACCTATAAAATATGTGAAATCGAAACCGAAGATCTTCGAAGAAGATGAAGAGAAGACCGAACCAGCTGAGAAGACCACGGTTCAAGATGTTGAACGATTGTTTTATCTTCGCGAGTTTCACAAGTTCCTAGCTACCAACCTCTTGGCGCAGATCGACGAAGTTGGTTTCACTACTGGTGCGCTCGACGTGAATATGCTGTTCGCCCTAGACCAAGGGGCGATCAGAGAAGCTATGACGACGCTGTATGATCACCTTTCCTCGCTACTCGGGGCGAACCCCATGGTCCAGTCGCAGATCGCTGACCCTTTACACCGATTGCAGTTGGTTGAATATTCTATGGACATTGAGTCAATATATCAATCATCATCACAGTCTGGAGCTCCTCGGATGGAGTAACACGTATGACGTTGGGCCCGAAAGGGGTCAAGCAGATTGACCCCAAGATCGAGTCGCAGAACAGGAAAAGGATGCTTGAACCTGGTCGAGTCGGATCAGACGACAGTTTTGAGAATGCTCAAGAAGTTGCACAGAACAATTCAACTCCCAACAGTAACCCTACCAGTATACCAGAAGTCCCAGAGCAAAGGAGAACCATGTTCACGACTATGATGAATCGCTTTGTGGGTGAGCAATGCGGATTACCTCAGTATACACCTGGGAAAGGACAACCATGGCAATCGACACCGAACATGAACCAATCCACTGCTAAACCATTAAAAAGCCTGTAGATGTTGATGTGGAATCAGTTCGATCAGCCGGAATTGTCCGATCGATATGCCAGGTCGGTCATCAAGATCGACTCCATAAATCACCTCCACGTAGTGATGTGGACATGGAATCAGATGGAGGGATCAGTCAACATTTCTATCCGGATGATTTGTTGTATATGGAGATGCCTCGTAGAGCAAATATGGCCTCCGCGCAGGCATTTGATAGTGACTCTGGAACAATCACTCGAGTTCGGATGTCGGCGATCTCGGAATTAAAAGATTTCACCGGCAAGGATATGGACGATGATCAGGCGAGAGCTTGGTTGAGTCGATCTAAATCAGCCTTCTTGAGAGATAAGACACCGGAGGGTGAAAGATGTCTGATTTTCACTGATTTGATGGAGGGCCCAGCCAAGAACTGGCTTAACCAGCTGAGCCGAGAAGTACGCTTGAAGTGGCCTCAATTGTGTGAAGAATTTGAGGAGCAATATTGCAACTCAGGGGTGTCTGTCACGAGACAGTATTACCATATGAAGAAAAGATCCGATGAAACACCGATTGAATACTAACACCGGTTGAATGTTGCTGGTCCGCGAGCGAAAATGCCGATCAAGGATCCACGACACCCGAATATGGCTCGCGAACATGTCGAACACTCTATCGGCACTTTGGGCAATCGCGACTTGGCTGATCAGTTAACCGTGCTTCGTATAAGCAATGCGGAAGAATTGGAACTAACCCTGAGAACGCTACAGCGGGCCAAAAGTCGACAACCCAACGTCGAGGTAGGATCGAACAGGTACCGGTCGAAACCACACCCGGGCCAGGGCAAGATACCAGCGGTACGACCAACCAGGGCGATTCGGATGATTACGAAGGAATCGGACAGTTCCAGTTCGGAGGAAGAAAGAGGTCAATCAAGTTTAGGCTCGGACGAGGAGCAGCATCGTCATATCTTTACAAAAGAACCGGTATTCCGTCCGAGATTAGCGATTTATGGCATTGATGGACGAAAATCCGGTGGGGCTCAGCCTGATCAGGACCGACCTCGCAAGAAATGCGTGCATTGTGGGTCGACTAAGAATGGAGAGCGTGATTGCTGGAAGAGAATCACATGTGGAAAATGTGATCGTAAAAGTCACCCTTCGGATCATTGTTTTTTCAAATGTAAAACCTGCGGGAAGATTCACGATGCCGGTGCTTGCCCGATTGAAAATTTTTGAATAAGATGCGCAAGTGGTATGTGCCGACTAAACATGCTGGCATGCTCCCACGAGATGTCGAGAAAATGTTAAACTAGATCGCTCGTCAGGTTAAAATCAAGTTCGAGCCGAGCGATCAACGTTCTGCATCTATGCATATGTCGGTGGCGGAAATAAGTTTGAAGAAAAGGAGATAACCGACAATACATGTTCTAATTCAAATTGTGCCGATCGATGCCCGATTCACAGTCTCAGGGTGGATGAATATTCCCGGTCGGACGTGATCATGGAGTTGGATCTACTGCCCGGTGAATCCCGAGGATACTGGAAGCATCACTCTCCCGACAAGTGGTTCAAACAAGCAAAAGCCAATGGGAAGATTAACAACGAAAAAACCACTATTTCATTTGACTCTTGAGCAGAAGTCTCGATTATCGACTCCGCCTTTGCTCGTAAGGTGGGATGTCGTATAGACAGTACCGAAAGGCATGAATGTGTTGGGATCGGCGAAAGTTCTTATATGACTGAAGGGCGATCGCGTGTAAAATTCACTTTGGCAGGCTCCCTTATCTACTATTTCAACGCCTGGGTTGTCCGGTTAGCCGGTCAAGATGCGATATTGAGAATGGATTTCATGGTACCAGCCGGTATACGGCTCGACATGTCTCATGGAACCCTGACTCTTCCGGATGAGGTGCAAATACAGTTATCCGGCTGACGTCCTTATATGGCACTCATATGCGGGTGCTCATAATAAAAAAAAATCGTATGAAAACATCGAGGTAGCCCGATCAGTCGACGTGATGATTCGGCCGAGCGATCGACAAGCAGAAATTGTGGCTAACCCGTGGTGAACGATGGGTACCAACGTTCGTAAAGGGCGTCGGCAGACCAAGTTACATCAGGATTACAAACATATCCGATCAGTCGCTAACGTTCACGAATCCATGATCCTAGGGATGTGGTTACCCGAAGGGAAAGTACCTCGGCAGATTGGGTATGTCTCAGTGGGATCACGAAGATATATTGAATTGCAAAATCTGGCCTATCAAGCCACCACAGACCTGATCAGTGACGAAGACCTGGTAGACGAAAATACCTCACCGTTGGTTGAGAAGCCGGAATATGCTATTCCGTCCAAGCTGTTAATCAGAAGACCGTCGGTTGAAGCGACAGGGGAAAGCCAGGTCCAAAAAGGTCCACAGATTTTGAGCGTTACTGGACCCGGCTCACCGAAAGTAGCAGATCCAGAGAGTGAAAATGATGGTGACGAGTTCAGAAACGATTCTGAGGAGAAACAGGAGAATGAACCAGCCGAAGTCGTTAAGGACGAAGGTGAACCCGAAGTAGATCACCAGTCGGATGACTCACAAGGGGCGACCCAAGATAATGCCGAACCGGAGGAAGTAGATCCGGTAGATGAACAAGCCTGTTACAGATGACCTTCAATACTCGAACGATCGATACGGGAGTTTTACCAGAAGCACCGACCAATATACCAGGGTCACCACGGGGATATACGGTGATAATCCCGAACCGTCACTCCCGAGCAGATCGATCAACTAAAGAAGATCATCTGAAAGTGAACCCGTTTATTGATTGGGAAGGGTAATGCCCTACCCCCAGCTGCTTCGGAGCTGTATGTGATATAGACGTGGGAAATGCGAGACCGATCGCTCAACGTTGTCGCAAAGTCGCGCCACAATACCGGGAAAAGTTATCCGATTTGATCAAGGGCTTGTTGAGTACAAAAATCATCCGACCTTCAACATCGCAGTGGGCATCACCGATTGTGATTGTGATAAAAAAGAACGGGGTCGATATTCGACTTTGTATCGACTATAGAATGGTGAATCGCCTCACGAAGTTGATGGTCTATCCGATACCCATGATCAATGATTCACTGGAAGATCTGGACAAAGTTTTATCGTTTTGTTCGCTAGACATGGCTAGTGGTTTCTGGGTGGTTTCAATGACTGATCGTGCTCGAGAGATTTCGGCTTTCGTTACACCCTTCGGTCTATTTGAATGGAACCGGATGCCGTTCGGTTTAAAGAACGCTCCACAGATCTATCAGAGATTGATTGACAATGCTCTCTATGGATATTTCCAGATCAGTGCCGATCGAGAAGCCACCGATCTACATGATGTGTTTACGGAGGGTGAACCGGACCAAGATCAGAGACGATCAGTTTTGGGAAGGCGATCATATATAGACGACATCTTGGTTACGGCAACATCATGGGATATGCTATGTGATAAGGTCGAACGACTCCTTGACACTTGCGAACGCTGGAATTTATCGATCAGCGTAGTCAAGAGCTTCTGGGGTCAACCCAAGGTCGCTTACCTTGGCCATAATGTGTCGATTCAGGGCCTGGGAGCAAACCCGAAAGACTTGGGTGCTCTCAGTATTCTGCCTTTTCCCCGATCACTGAAGGCTATGCAGTCTTTTCTCGGATCCCTGAATTATTATAGCCGGTTTATCGAAGACTTCTCGATATATGCTGCTATATTATACGAGTTGAAGGAAGTGGATTATCATAGACTACGAGAGCGTGATCGAGTGGGAAAGTCACTGAACGAGAGTAGCTGCGATACCGAAATCAACGAATCGGATCTCAAGACTGGATCGTTGATCGATCGAACTGTGCCAGGGTCAGAAGGTCATATGGAACGAGCTATGGTGGCTTTCAGTAGGTTGAAGGCGAAGATGATTTCGACCCCGATATTGAAACATTTCGACCCAGGAAAGATCCCTGTGGTGATTCTATACGCCAGTAAATGGGCAATATCAGCAGCACTGGTCCAAGATCACGATGTAGTATATTGTCCAGTGACGTTTACAAGCCGGACGTTTAAACCAAATGAGGTCAATTAAGGTATAGTGGATAAAGAAGTGCTGGCACTATTGCGCATATTGGATGTCTGTTATTCTATGCTGGTGACCAGACCTATCAAGGGATTGTCTAGGCGGTCCACCTGGCTTGGTTATTGTCTTCGAACGGAATTGACGGAAGATTGGGGCGATGGACAGCGCTGTTATCTCAGTGGACTTTGGAAATCATCAAATGCACCAAGGGTGAAGAAGAAATTCTCGGTACGCTAGCAGCCAGTATCACACCCCGATCAGAAGTCGATGAAGCTCTGATCGAGGTCGCTCCTCGGAAGCAACCGCGAGAATCAATCATTATACCCCTGTGGTGAAGTGACTTGGAAATTGACGGACTAATGGGAAGTGAACGCACCCACCAGATTGGTGGAAATGTTGGCCCTAGCTGGATGCCCGGACCGGCCACGTAAGGGAGCAAGCGATTGCTATTTAGTAGAAAAGTAGTGCAAGTTAGGACATGAGGCACAGAACAAAAAGTGCTACTGCGCTAAATGATCACCGTTTTTGACTTGATTTGATGTTTTGGGCCAGCTTGGAGTTTGTCGAGGAACGTGGTTACTTGGTACCCGCACAGTCGTGCCACGACACAAGTTGAGCCATTGGAAAGTTTGTCACATTGTGTGCACATGGGAGTGCAAATTCTAATATTTTGAAGACAGTCTCGATCAGGAATTTGTGAAACGGTAAAAGCTGTCAAGGAAGCACACAAGATTTTCCATTGTCGATCTACGAGGTCAAACACTATCGTGTCCCGAATCGCTTGGCAATCCGCGGCACGACGATCATCTTAGTTTTCATACTGTGTATCATTAAATAATTTCGTTGATAACGTAATATGCACGCAAGATTTGCGTTTAGACTAGACCATGATCAGGTCGTCATACTTCAAATTTGATGCCCTGCTTTACTACTTTACTAAATAGCAGAGTGCTTGCCCCCTTGCGCCCCTAAAATAATATCTAATCTTCTATACCATTACGTTCTGGCTTGCTTATGGACCGGAGGTTTGTATAAATAGTTTCTTGTGGAGTGCGAAGCTGTCCTTTGTGCACACGTTACATACTGATACAGCTAGTACTGTCACTTCCGACACCGTGGAAAATTTATTACCTGTTTCACATTTATACAAACGTATTTTTACAGGCACTAATGTATCAACACAGATTGTGCTGGCCAGCGTTGGAATCGCCGGAGGTCACGGGCGCAGCGTGACTGATGTCATAAGCTACAAAAACCTATCCAATATTGCTACATTTTTTGGCGTGTGTTTATTCATTTATGTGTCACCACAGGTACGTCTAGCTGAAGAGTTTAGACGGCTCACCGAGCTAACTATTGGTTTTGTTTCGCTTGTGTACAGCGTTCCGGTCCCATAACACCTATTACAGACAAAACCAAAGTAAATGTGGTTCTGGCCACTGCCTTCATGGTAGACCATTTTGCCTATTCAAGCAAGACCTCTTAACGTGTTGCTAACTTCGGCATTTGTTTTTGTTGTTTTTATGACTTGTAGGCAGAACTCAGTGTCTATTTCGTGCTGTGTGCCTCAGCAGCCTTCCGTTTTCTGCCAGAGAGTGTTGAGGTGAAGTCGCACGCAAAGATTGTTACTAAGCGTTGCTAATATATGTATTTCTGTGCAGGATGTATACTACACACTTAACTTCAAGGATTACCCAGTACATGCGTTTGGATACTTCCTCAGCTTATTCCAAGTGTTTACACTGAGGTGCGTAAGTCTTCCATTCTCCACGTGCGTCCTCATCGCGGAGGTGTTGAAACTCTCTGTTTTAAAACTCTAGAGCTGCAAGCCACAATACATGTAATACAGAAGGCATGGTTGATTAAAACATTCTCTTAAATACTTTGAAAATATTTGTAAAACGATGGTTAGGGGGGTGTCGGAAGTGAGAGTACTAGCTGTATTCATTACCGTACGTTGTACCTTTGTTATGGTACAGGATCATTAGGTCTTACTTTCATTGAAGTGCTTGTTTCGCGACAGGTGCTGGTTTTTAAAATTGATACTCTGACTAGTGCTGGTTTTGCGATTTACTCGGAGCCGTGATCGGTATTAAGAACGATCGTAGAACGTTCTTTGCGAATAGACTCAGGAGAGAGAATGGCTTTCTGCGTCGGCCTGAACACGGTGGTTTCGCAGTTATTTCTGAGAAGACGAAAAAAAGCAACACTTGTAAAACCTTACGAACGAGTGCAAGTGTTAGCGCAATGCCGCTCACATTCTCAACACTTAGCGTAGCGCTAATGCAGTTATTTTTCGCCTGCGCTGTTATTATATCAATAATGTCCGCAAACGTGCAAGCCGTGCAAACCAACGTATCAAGTCTATGCTCCCCGTCAGAAACACTGCCATCCGTCGTGAAAGGTGATACCACCTATGTCTGCGTGAACGTAAATAATAAGTACCGCACGCTTTTTACGCCTGTAGTTGACAAGTTTACCGTGCTACGAATTACTGACTGTAATACCATGTGACTTTCTTCCTCCACCCGAAGTATTAAAACTAACTTATCGCGATGCTGCACAGCTTGGAATGATACTCGCATCGGTGCAAGCCCATCCGGTGCATTCCTCACGGTCTCAAGTCTCAAGCATCGTACCAATTATAAACTTTACTCTTCAGCGTTGACAGGTCGAATATCCTCTTATATGACCGCTATTATATCAGTGAAGAAAGGCATTGTTCAAGGTGTGAGCTGGGATGATGGGTGCTACTATTGCTCTGCAGAAATGTGTGACTACAATTTATACTCAAAGCCCGAAGAAACGCCTGCTGGTCATCTTGGGGGTCAAGGCAAAACATGCTTTAATTTTGTAAAGAGCTGTTACATTTCCAATTCATCTGTTGCGGGCGTAAATGTTGGGGATAGCAGTAGTGCTGGAACCAATGACAGCTCTCTAAATACGACAGCACAATGTGATATTACAATATATGTGGGCTGGACCGGCACTGACAAGAATGGCGACTACCTGGGTAGCTCATCGCTACGCACGTCGCAATTTCTTAAATACTCGATTGGCTCATTCTTTTCACGCATTGGTGCTAGTTTATCCAAGCTTGCTCCAACCCGCCGAAGCGATGATTCAAACTAGTTAAAAAGCACAATATTTGCATTTTCGGATTATGTTTTGTTGGGTTGAGTACTTTCTAGCCATTAGCGTACTTATTTAGTAAGGAGCACCCGCTTGACTGATATTAGTCTAGCGAAAGTCGTGGATCTGACGGTCAGCTTTGTCATTCTTCAGTACAGTGTCTAGGTTGTCCCACCAATGCGGCAGCAGATTCGATCCGATGAGGTGAAACCACGGCGAGAGCTTTCGCGTGGATTCACTAAGGAGTGCCGGCAGATTTTCACGCGCAATATATTCCACCTGTTCCACCTCGTTCTCATTAATGTTGCTTAAAGATACGTCGCCACGTGCAAACAGGATATGGTCCATTTCATACTCCGTCCAATTGGCATCAGATGCAGCCTGCAGGAAAAAATCAAATTAGTAAGACAATATGTTTCAGTCACAACAGCAAACGGTACCTTGTACATGACCGTGGAGACATAGACAAGGTCGTCAATGGCAAATGTGGAAGTAGGTATGCCGAGCTCATGCTCAAGCTTGCGAATGGCCGCGCGCTTCACCCCAACGTCGTCTTCAAGCTCTCCTTCAGTAAAGAGCGGGTGGCTACAAGATTAGAAGTTAATTGTATGCTAGTGTGAGGTCCATGGAATGTAAACGCAGTAAGGTTTTATACCTGCAGCATGTGTTAGCCCAAAAGCCAGGAAATGTGATTTTCTCACTTGAACGCTTCTGGATCAGCAGTTCGTTCTTCGAGTTGAAGACGAAGACGCTGAAGGCACGGTGCAGCACGCCATCATGGATATGCGCTGTCCGGGTAGATACAACACGTAGCAATGTCAGACCGAATTTTTTATTATAAGCTGCAGCTCCCAGATGTACCATCTTTCTTGCTGATGGGACCGATTACGTTATCCTGCTCGTCCACCTGCACGACCTGTTCCTTCATAAATTCTAGCTGATCAGCATCAGCTCCAGCCGTGAGCTCGTCAAACGTCATGCGACCAGCAGAGCTGAACGCCATTGTACCCTGGCGAACCACAGCTCCTGCCAGGCCGCAGCCAGCTCGCACATTCAAAGCCATTTTATCGTCGCACCTTGTCCAACAACAAATAAATCCAGTTTTCAATCCAGTTTCCGCTCACGTATAACGGTACCGGTACTTATACCCTGTTATATCTGCTAGGTACAGTCGTCGACCACAACTGCAGTACATATCGACCTTCGTAACCGGAAATTAGCAATGAGCACTCCGGGATACATACATGTACATGTCGTATCGGTTCCTTTCGCTAAGAATCAATATGTAACCATCCATGTCGACAAATGGAATATTTCGTATCAGGTGCACGAATGTGTACTAGTTTCCCAAAGGTGTATGTAGATATTTTACAACAAGACTATGAGGCTATACGACTTAGCTACGTAATTGTAACTTTTCCATCTCAGTCTAGATTGTAAGCGAGCATTTCATATTTGAAACCAACACATGGCATAGCCTACTTATCGTTTGTCTTGTTCGTTGATGACGTTTCACCGTCTAATTCTTCGGCCTCTAAGGCTTCTTTTGCTCGGAAAATCTTGGACTGAATGTAGAAGGATCCCCCCTTGGCTGGATCATTAGCTTCAAAATACCTTGTGAATTGCTTCTGAATTTGCTCTGAAGACGGCATCCCGTTAGTTGTAGGTAAGTTGAGAATCTCGAGGGCTTGCTGCTTCGACATTTTCTTCTTGCGCACCACCGTCTTAGCTGCCATCGCAGCAGAGTTACCTGAGCGTGCGTTGTGCACAGCCTGCTGATAGGCCTGCACAAAAGCTTTGGACATGATGCCAGCGCCCATCACCAACACCTGCGCTATAATCCTGCCTATAGGTCCTGACATTGGTTTCTTTGGTTCACAAGAAATCAATATTCGTACTTAACAATTGTAAACGTAACTTATAAAGTACGTACCGTATACCATCTGTCTAGCCGACACACACGGGAACAATAAATGCCTGCACATTGTTTTGGAATGTTTTTGAAAGGTTTAAATAAGAAAATGGGCAATAGATTTCGGACAAAACGACAATTTGAAGGTCACCATGACGATCAGAAAGGGGTTTACACTGCCATCCCTCCCAGATCGTTAATATGTAGGTGGCCTGTGGCCTTCGTTTTCACTGTATTTCATTTGGCCGCGCGCCATCGATTTGACAATGCGCGATGTCCACTCAAATGTGTCACATTGACTTTTTTTGTATTCCTTACCCAAAACTGATTGGCTAAGAGTTTGTGTTGGTTATAACAATTTGTATGATATGACAGGTGTTATACGGTAATTAGTCTGTGTGCAAAAATAGTCTGTGCTCGAAATTAGTCTGGCACAGACTAATTTAGGTAAAGAAAAATTAGTAACTTCCTAATTAGTCTGGCACAGTTGCCCCCTGTACCATAAAGTAGGTACAACGTACCGTAAAGAATGATCGAGCACCTTCACAGAGGGCGGGGCTTCCTGCAAATCAATCCCACTGATATCAACGGTTTTGAAGACGCCCTTGCTGAACTAAAGATATTGTAAAACAGAGTGATACAGGTCAAGAAAAATTAACTATTATATTTTTGAGCACTTTTCAACATGTTTTTATAAATCTTTGATAACTCTGGTAATAACATCCTACCAATATAGATTTAGGCAGTCTTTAGAGCTGTGACTAGCCTGGTTGGTCCAAACCTGACTCGGCGTTACAGAAATTATTATTACTTGGCAGCCTATCATCAATCTTTTTTTAAAGAGGTCCGTATTCGCTTTTTTTCTGAGATTTTAGATCGCCCGGACGCAATTGTTTAAAATATAGGAAGAACACGACTACTTCATCCGACTTCAAAGTTTTATTCTCAAGATGGAAATGCCCAGACTGTTTATGCATGTTGGTGGCCCTCGGTTAGCTGGATTGCTTGGATACCAGCCAGCAAGCGAATTATTGTCAAGCAAATAAGGAGCATTTAATAAATCGTTTTTATAATTATTATTTTCTTGTTGCTTATAGAATACCCCCTAACATCAATTTTTTCAACTAAACTTTGTCCTAAAAGCAATTATAAAAAAATCTAACCCAACAGAAACTATCTTGCTGCATTCTTGCATTATAATTGACGAGAATACTAAGTATGATACTTTTGCTATACACGAGTGAGTGGTGTGTAATGAATGTTTTTTACGTCGGTGACTAACGATGCTCGATAGGTATTAGAGAAACGAGGTTTTGTTTGAAATGTGTCGTTTCAAGCGTCTTTAACGACAGCTTGGCCGAGTGGTTAAGGCGATAGACTTGAAATCTATTGGGGGAACCCGCGTGAGTTCAAATCTCACAGCTGTCGGACTCGCTTACTATCTGCTCTGTATCTCATGCAAGGTACTAAATGCAGCTAATATCGTTCATTCAACTTGATCTTTTGCCATGGCGTTTTTTGCCTTGGACAGTAGTTTAGTAGTTGACGCCCATCTAATCTGTGTCTTGACATAAACAGCGAATACGACCTTCGAAGACGTTGCATAACTGAGGTAGCAAGCGATACAGTGCGAGAGTTAGTTGGTACAATAAGGAGTAAGTTCTTTGAAGAAGGTCGCTGAATTAAGTCGCCGTCCAACTACTTGCAAAATCGTGTTCCCCGTGTCGGTGTCGTCTAGTGGTTAGGACGTGAGCTTAACACGCTCAAGATCGAGGGTTCGATCCCCTCCTCCGATATATCCTTCTTGCCCGTCTACCCATAATATCTTGCTGGCTTCTTCGATCACATCAATATTCGCCCTCGTGTTGTCTTTTTGCTTGGCGCTCAAGCTCTGCGAACGCTACCCAATGAACGTTTGCGCAGCAAGATCCCGTGCAGCCGGAAAGAGATCCGACGTGAACAACGGGCTGTCTGAGTGTGGAGCATGATACCGATCAAAGCGCGTTGTAATAGCAAGCATGCATATGGTGGGCGAGTGAGTGGTGTGTAATGAATGTTCTTTTACGTCGGTGACTAACGATGCTCGATAGGTATTAGAGAAACGAGGTTTTGTTTGAAATGTGTCGTTGTCAAGCGTCTTTAACGACAGCTTGGCCGAGTGGTTAAGGCGATAGACTAGAAATCTATTGGGGTAACCCGCGTGAGTTCAAATCTCACAGCTGTCGGACTCGCTTACTATCTGCTCTGTATCTCATGCAAGGTACTAAATGCAGCTAATATCGTTCATTCAACTTGATCTTTTGCCATGGCGTTTTTTGCCTTGGACAGTAGTTTAGTAGTTGACGCCCATCTAATCTGTGTCTTGACATAAACAGCGAATACGACCTTCGAAGACGTTGCATAACTGAGGTAGCAAGCGATACAGTGCGAGAGTTAGTTGGTACAATAAGGAGTAAGTTCTTTGAAGAAGGTCGCTGAATTAAGTCGCCGTCCAACTTCTTGCAAAATCGTGTTCCCCGTGTCGGTGTCGTCTAGTGGTTAGGACGTGAGCTTAACACGCTCAAGATCGAGGGTTCGATCCCCTCCTCCGATATATCCTTCTTGTCCGTCTACCATAATATCTTGCTGGCTTCTTCGATCACATCAACATGCGCCCTCGTGTTGTCTTTTTGCTTGGCGCTCAAGCTCTGCGAACGCTACCCAATGAACGTTTGCGCAGCAAGATCCCGTGCAGCCAAAAAGAGATCCGACGTGAACAACGGGCTGTCTGAGTGGAGCATGATACCGATCAAAGCGCGTTGTAATAGCAAGCATGCATATGGTGGGCGAGTGAGTGGTGTGTAATTGAATGTTCTTTTACGTCGGTGACTAACGATGCTCGATAGGTATTAGAGAAACGAGGTTTTGTTTGAAATGTGTCGTTGTCAAGCGTCTATAACGACAGCTTGGCCGAGTGGTTAAGGCGATAGACTAGAAATCTATTGGGGGAACCCGCGTGAGTTCAAATCTCACAGCTGTCGGACTCGCTTACTATCTACTCTGTATCTCATGCAAGGTACTAAATGCAGCTAATATCGTTCATTCAACTTGATCTTTTGCCATGGCGTTTTTTGCCTTGGACAGTAGTTTAGTAGTTGACGCCCATCTAATCTGTGTCTTGACATAAACAGCGAATACGACCTTCGAAGACATTGCATAACTGAAGTAGCAAGCGATACAGTGCGAGAGTTAGTTGGTACAATAAGGAGTAAGTTCTTTGAAGAAGGTCGCTGAATTAAGTCGCCGTCCAACTACTTGCAAAATCGTGTACCCCGTGCCGGTGTCGTCTAGTGGTTAGGACGTGAGCTTAACACGCTCAAGATCGAGGGTTCGATCCCCTCCTCCGATATATCCTTCTTGTCCGTCTACCCATAATATCTTGCTGCCTTCTTCGATCACATCAATATGCCACCTCGTGTTGTCTTTTTGCTTGGCGCTCAAGCTCTGCGAACGCTACCCAATGAACGTTTGCGCAGCAAGATCCCGTGCAGCCGGAAAGAGATCCGACGTGAACAACGGGCTGTCTGAGTGGAGCTGGAGCATGATACCGATCAAAGCGCGTTGTAATAGCAAGCATGCATATGGTGGACGAGTAAGTGGTGTGTAATGAATGTTCTTTTACGTCGGTGACTAACGATGCTCGATAGGTATTAGAGAAACGAGGTTTCGTTTCAAATGTGTCGTTGTCAAGCGTCTATCACGACAGCTTGGCCGAGTGGTTAAGGCGATAGACTAGAAATCTATTGGGGTAACCCGCGTGAGTGCAAATCTCACAGCTGTCGGACTCGCTTACTATCTGCTCTGTATCTCATGCAAGGTACTAAATGCAGCTAATATCGTTCATTCAACTTGATCTTTTGCCATGACGTGTTTTGCCTTGGACAGTAGTTTAGTAGTTGACGCCCATATAATCTGTGTCTTGACATAAACAGCGAATACGACCTTCGAAGACGTTGCATAACTGAAGTAGCAAGCGATACAGTGCGAGAGTTAGTTGGTACAATAAGGAGTAAGTTCTTTGAAGAAGGTCGCTGAATTAAGTCGCCGTCCAACTACTTGCAAAATCGTGTTCCCCGTGTCGGTGTCGTCTAGTGGTTAGGACGTGAGCTTAACACGCTCAAGATCGAGGGTTCGATCCCCTCCTCGGATATATCCTTCTTGTCCGTCTACCCATAATATCTTGCTGGCTTCTTCGATCACATCAATATGCGCCCTCGTGTTGTCTTTTTGCTTGGCGCTAAAGCTCTGCGAACGCTACCCAATGAACGTTTGCGCAGCAAGATCCCGTGCAGCCGGAAAGAGATCCGACGTGAACAACGGGCTGTCTGAGTGGAGCTGGAGCATGATACCGATCAAAGCGCGTTGTAATAGCAAGCATGCATATGGTGGGCGAGGGAGTGGTGTGTAATTGAATGTTCTTTTACGTCGGTGACTAACGATGCTCGATAGGTATTAGAGAAACGAGGTTTTGTTTGAAATGTGTCGTTTCAAGCGTCTTTAACGACAGCTTGGCCGAGTGGTCAAGGCGATAGACTAGAAATCTATTGGGGGAACCCGCGTGAGTTCAAATCTCACAGCTGTCGGACTCGCTTACTATCTGCTCTGTATCTCATGCAAGGTACTAAATGCAGCTAATATCGTTCATTCAACTTGATCTTTTGCCA
>MIQA02016322.1:5651-17095 GCA_001887855.2 Sclerospora graminicola
CAGACGACTGACTATCGGAGGGGGTACTCCGTCCATCCGAGTCATGATCCGATCCGGCTTGAGGCCGGCTGGATCGGTCGCTTCCATCCGCTTGATCGCGACTGCTCGAATGTTGCATGTTCAAAGCTCACCTTGTGTACCCGTCAGTACTGGGTGGTTAGCTCTCTTGATGGACCCTAGGCGAAAAGTGTAAATCCGTCGAATAGGGAGATGAGGGTTAGGACTAGGGGTAGCTCCTGGGCGGAAATCGTCACCGGGGAGCTCGTCGGGCAATACACTTGAACTTTGTATAGTGCCGGCTGGACCGAGAATAATCAATCGGCCAGCTAAACCAATAATAATGAAGGGTGAATCCAAATGTGTATGTAAAGGGGAATCCAAATATAACTCCACACTCTTCCACAGAAGGCCAAAATGTCACCACTTCCCAATACTTAATACCGTGTTCAAAACACGGGCGACTTGAGGTGAGTATACGAAGACGCCGCGACTCCCGGTCAGGGGACTTCCGGTGGGTAAACTTAACTTTCCCCGGGCAAACCAATAACAGCAAGAGGGGACCTTGTTAGCCCTCTGCCGCGAACCAATAAAAGCGACTTGCGTCTAAGCGAAACGTATACTGATTTATCCCTATATCCAATACTCCCTTTTGTGTAACCTACCCCAAATAGCCCGGCTGGACAGTCGTGTGTCTTACCCGAAGTAGCCCGGTTAACTCCGATTTTTGTGTATCCGCCTGGCCAGTACACATATCCCAGATGGTACCAGTCCGGCCGGTACAACGAACCTAGCTGGTACCAGTCCCGCAAGTACATTGTACCCGGTCGGCTCGGCCGGATGGCCATCCATCCGAGCTCCCTGGCTGCTGGCGCTAGCACTTCCTTGGCAACTCCTCATCCGATCCGGGTGCCTCCTTCATCCACTAGAACACTCATCTTCCTTCAGGCCCCTTTCGCTCATACCTTCCAACCAATCCGCCACCAATCCGCCCCTCGGCCGTCTGCCATCCGCGGTCGTTCCGTCCGCTTAGCCCGCTAGCGCAACTATCCACGTCTTCTGTCATGTTCGTCCGGCCTGATTCCAGGCCTGGCGCCGTCCGGCCGCTCGTAGATGCGTTCGTCGGCCCTCAGATCGCGTCCTCTATTGACCGGTCCGGGCATCCAGCTAAGGGCGACATTTCAACCAATCAGGTGGGGGCGTCCACTATCATTAGTCCAATAATTTCTGGGTCACTTCACCACACTAGTAAACACACGAACTGTACATCAAGTGACACCAAGGAAAGGTGCGGAGATGAGTGATGTGAACGAGACCCAAACGGTACCATTCGAAGGTCATGAAAGAACACAGAGGCAGCAGGTGAATTCGGACTGGGTTACAGTCTCAAGGAAGAAAGGATGAGGGGCTGGAGACACCAGTCAATACGGAGAAGAGGAGGAAAAGACGCCTCCTCCAAAAATGGCGTCCAGTCTAAAGGCGGCAATCCAGAAATCAGAAGCTCCTCAACCTCGACAGATGAGTGGACAACACGGAGTGGAAATTTCAAAGGATACGAAGGATAAAAGGCGGACCAATCAGGAGAAGAAAAAGGACAAACAGGAAGAGAAGATCGAGCGGGAGAAAGGCGTTAATTCTTCAGAAGAAAGCTAGTGCCCTACTCATGCTGGAAGGAAGAGCTAAGACATATCTTTCAGAAGTGATGAAAACAACGGACGGTGAGGAAGGGCCGATTCGTCCTCTCAAACCTGTAAGAGTTAGTGACGTGTCACAATCGGAATTATCGTCGATCGAAAACGTAGTAAATTTACTAGGCCTCAAGCCCACGTCGACACCAGCTATAGGTAATTGCCAACTATATGCTGTGTGTCAAGCTCTGACGTGCTCAGAAAAATTAAAGGATAACGTGGACCTATTGGAATCAATGACGAAACAACTTAAAGAAGGATGTCTGGCGAGAATTTTAATGAATTTTGATGTAACGTTTTCACCGGAAGGGCGTAAGATGACTTTAATTGAATTGGGGCGTGGGTACTCTCGGATATCACCTAAGGAATCTAAGAAAAGATTCCAGGAGTATCTAGCTGACTTTGCGAAGAGTAGTTCCAAAGAAACCGATACAATCCCGAGATCATCGTGGGGAAGTAACGATACGTTGATGTCCATCAGCACCATGCTTCAAAGAGACATCTACGTAATCAGTCAGCCGCCTGGAGCTAAACCACCAGGGCTCAATTATTTCACGCCAGAAACAAGGACAATTCGGGCGAAACGTTACCAAATAAGTGGTGAGTATCCGATAACAGTCGGTGTTTTTTACGAAAGAATGCGTACATTTTATGGAGAGGAAGACACAGAATATAACGACGGAAAACGGCCGCTAATTTTGGAATATAGCGGTCAACACTATTCAGCTTTATTGACTGGCAAGAGAGGTGTTCCCTCGGACGATGTTAATATGGATGATGATAGTGACGATGAAAACTATGATGATGACAAAGGCGATACGGGAGACCAAAACTCTCCAGTATCAGATGGAGTGAGATCATCACAAAAGATTGTTTCAAGTGATGACGGCACGATGACGAATTATGGAAGTCATTCCCCATGGGATCCCGAAGATTGGGACGGTAATATGGATGATTTATTGCAACGATTAAATGGACCGACAATACATCATGGATTGAAATGTGAAATTACCGACATCATTCTGACCAAAGACCCAAGGATGTGTGAATTATTACATTTCCTAGCAGATACAGTGTCCAAGTTGTCTCTTCCAAAACAGGAAAGTTTAATGAGAGCGGACCTATCGGACCCAGTTGCGTGCACAGGGTTTTTACAGCAATATCAAATTTCCGAGCCCATTCTCAAACAGTGGTACCATAAAGTATGGTTAGATAATCAATCAGAACAAGAATACTTGCAAATCTCAGATGGTTCTCCATCTGGCTCGGAGTATAAGGATTCGGAACAATCAGCAAGTTCTCAAGAAACTCACGTCTCAGAAGGGGGAGAGAGTCCAACGTCGAAGCGGGTCTGTCGCCGGACTGGTCAAAATGAACAAACAGAAGACATGGAAATATTGCCGGTAGAGAGAGAATTGATGGACGAGTTGATGACCTGTGAATCGGATTCTAAGATGGAGGATAGGTCACTCGACGATTTTAAGGTGGCGTGGCATACGCTTTGGGAAAATTGGGAGGAACAAACTGGGATTCCGTTCCCAGTGATCAGCTCGACTAAAACTCTGTGGATTAAAGCGGCTAGCCTGAAACCAAATCGGTTATTACATTTGATTAAAGATGTTCCAGGTTCACACTATATCCTGGATAGCGTCCATTCCAGTGTACTGGTAGAAATGACAAAGACCTGGAGACATCAGTGTTGGTTGGCTGTTATCGACGCAGGAAACGTGAAGGTTTCGTGGATTTACCTGGGAAATGGTTCCAGGAGTGGGAGGAAAAGTATATGGTCATGAAAACTTCGGTGCAGAAATTGACAATTTTAAATAGCTCGCACGAATGGTAATGTTTAAGAAAAATTCAATATGGAGGAAATTCCGTATTAAAGCTACTAGCACCGCGTCAGGTGTTACTCTCAGCCCATATGCTACTTATATCCCATATCTTCGCCGAACATTTGGCAGCTATGATTGGAGACAATTATAATCCGACGGATACCATTCTCTGCTTACTTCATCGTCATTTAAAAGTTTTCGAACTCAGTCATGATTATGCAGTGAAGGTCACTGCAATTGAAAAAGTAGAACCAGCTGCCTGGAAAGCATTATTCAAGTTCATTTACCAGGAAAACGTACAACCTTCCATAGGCGGAGAAACTAAACAACCACAAGCTATTATAGAACAGGATCAGGTAGATCCAGGTCGGTACTGAGGGCACCGCACTGGACATACTACCAAAAATGTCATACTACAATCTGAACAGTTTAGACATTTTCATGAAACATAAGTTAATGAAGGATTTGGAACTCACGACGGAAATTGGATCAGTTTTGACGCCACGTTCGCAAAGGATGAACATACTGTTAAGTCAGAATGTACGTGGGTTCGCCCATAACTTGGACTGGTTCAAGGCGCGGAGAAATGGCAGTTCGGAATATAGGGCACAAATAATACTACCACAGGAGATACACGTTGTCTCTAACCAATTATCTCATAAATGGGCAGCTATGTAGGGATCTAAGGGGAGAAATAAGATTCTTTCTTATTGGAGTGTTCACCCACAGAAACAAGGAGGAGTGGCGATATTAGTATGTCCGGATATTGCAGATCAGATCACTCCATATGCCCCTGAAAAGTGGTCTAATCGTGTCATGCTCGTGTACTGGAATGATGTTTGATAATCAATATTTACGGTCCGTCAAGTGATGTAAAGCATCGGGAGGTTTTTTTGACATCTCAGACATTTCTTTGAACGACGACCTAAAAATTGCGTACTTGGCGGGGATTTCAACTGGGTAGACACTCCGGCCTTAGACAGGTTAGGGGGCAATAGATCTATACGGCCGGAAAGTTCAGCATTAATTCGACTTATTTCCGACTGGCAGATGTGGGATGCGCGACTTCTGATGATACCTGCAACGGAAGAGTTCGTAATTGATTCGGCTGAACACTATACGTATTGGCGAGGCAACTTAGCCAGTCGCATTGATAGATTTTATGTTACTGACAACTGGAAAAGTAGTGTGGGTAGCCGTGGAGCCACCGCTGGCTCTCTCGGACCACAATTAAGTCCTTCTATGTCTGAAGGACTCCAGTGTCTCGAGACGACAGATCTCAAACAGAAAAATGCAGTATCCCTTCCCAGGATCCATTCAAGATTAGACCCGTTTGATGATTATGGACAGACTTACGGAGTGTAGCCTAACCATTACTGACGCAGCTAGCTGAGATCACTGGATCAATGAATGTCGAGATATTATTTTCAGAGTAAGAAGAAAGATGGCTCAAAGAAGAAAAAGAAGGTTACATCATCTCCAAAAAATAGTTCGAGAAAATGCTAAAACAAGAAAACACATTGTTCGAGCGATTTCGGAGGAATTACACAAAGATCGCTCTGTTTGACGGGGGTTCCGTTGACATAGATCGGCAGCAGATGTGCGTTGGCTTTTTAAAAGAGCGTCAGTCTGGGAACGTGATCAGACGGTATCCAGGATAGAGGCAGTGTCTGGCCCTCCATTTCCAGTATCAATATCGATCCCGGATAAATTCGCCGCAACGTGGAAGCACATTCTCAGTTCAAGTCACCGCGAAGTAAGGAGCGCGAAACTATTAGAGGCCTTACAACAGTTTATGACAATCCCGGCAGACCGGATGGTAACCGGGCTCCAAAATGAGGCTTTAATGGCAGAAATACAAGAGGGGAACGTCGAATGGGCAATTAAACGGATCGATAGGAGAAAGGCGGCAGGGCAAGATGGTTTTGGCAATGACTTTTACAAGGATTTTTCAGACGTGGTTGTAGGTCCCCTGACAAAAATGTTCAACGCAATCCTGTTAGGTAGAACACCACCTCAATCCTTTGTGAAGGCTGTTGTTATCCCCTTACGGAAGAAAGGGGATTCCAGCAATGCTTTGGATTACAGACCAATTTCGTTGTTAACAACAGGATGCAAACTTTTTGCAAAAATTCTGGCGCGAAGGTTGCAAGTCTTTCTGGGTCAGTTAATCGGGGAAACTCAGCAGGGGTTTGTAGATGGGAGGAGAATGGATAAAGCGGTGGTAATGATGCAGTCTATTTTTGAAGGTTATAAACATCAGCACAAACAGTCAGCGGCGCAGAGTGCTGGAATTCTTTTGCTGGACTTTAGCAAGGCTTATGATACGGTTGACAGGAAGTTTTTGTTTTTGGTGTTACGTCTTTTTGGTTTCTCGGCACATTTTATTGATCTCATGCATAGAATTCATGATGGTACAACAGCTGAATTTCTGGTGAATAATGATTTCTCAGAGCCATTGCCGGTAAGATCGGGGATTCGGCAAGGCTGCCCTTTAGCTCCACTTTTATTCATTTTAGCGGTAGAGCCACTAGCTTTGGCTCTCCTTCAAGAACAAAGGATACAAGGAATTCAGCCTGTGACAAATATCATTGCACCACCGGTTTTCTGCGTTCGTAGATGATTCTACGATATTCCTCAAGCATGCCGATCAGGTGCCGATGGCACTGGCTGTCGTTCAACGATTTGGAGATTTGTCAGGATTACAGGTTCAGTCAGTCAAAAGTAAATTTGTGTTTTTAAATTCAAACAATGTACCGAAAAACTGGTACACCTTACCGGTTTTACCGGAGGTTAAACCATCAGGTACCTTGTATATTTCTTTGGGTGGGCGACGCTGACAACAGTTAATTGGGCATTACGACTGCGAAGTGTGCAAAGACGATTAGCAGCAGCAACAGAATGTGGAACTGCATTTATGGATAGAGTGCAATTGTTTAATGTGATTGCGATCCGTCTATTCTGTTGACAGCTCGGATGTTCGAACCGCCACCTGAGGTGGTGCAAGAATTAGTTTACATGCAAAAAAGTTTCATATGGAAAAACAGTACAACTGGAGAGAGAGGAAGACACAAGATTTCGCCGGCATTGTTGTTCACCCCACACGCGGCTGGGGGAGTTGGTCTTATTTCAATCCCGGTTGCTATCAAAGTACAACGATTGAAACTCGCGTGCCAGTGGCTCATCGCGGCGCCGGATGGATACCATCAAGCCTGGTTGCACTTATCTGGTATAGGGTCTACAACGGTATCAGGACAAGCAATCCAGGTTATTCGGTATGTCAAACGGGGCGATCATATGAACCGGGACGGACGAAGACAATAGCACGAAGTATCATGGAGTGGCTGGGTCCGAGGGCGCAAGAGACTGACCAATTCAAACAGTACACTACGCAGTTTTACCCAGGGCGATCGATCAAATGGAAGCAAGACTGGGGATGAAAGGACTAGGTTT
Source organism: Sclerospora graminicola (assembly GCA_001887855.2). Lineage (NCBI taxonomy): Eukaryota > Oomycota > Peronosporomycetes > Peronosporales > Peronosporaceae > Sclerospora > Sclerospora graminicola. The sequence goes on from MIQA02016322.1 coordinate 12,622, forward strand.
CAAGCGTGGTGATACGTTTACGATTACACTAGACATAGATGCTTATCCGTTTCACGGTCTAATCCAGATTCGATGCTATTTTTCTGGGGAACATATGCCTGGCATCGAATCACTGATCAGAGAGGAGAGAGCGGCGACTTTGGTGTCTAGGAAATACGATCGCATCCCGCCTGTAACCATTTGAGAATTAGGCATTTTACGATTAACCAAATCTACGTTTGTCTGGCAGGTACAGGGAGAGCAAGGGATTTCGCATACAAGAGCTAAAGTTGGTCGATGCCTGTGTGCGATAATCATAGCGTCGCCAAAAGCAGAAGTGGGCCATCATATTGGGGAGCTGGAGCAGTTACGAATTAGTACGGGGCCGACATGTCTGGAAAATTTCACGTGGGATATCACGGCTCCAGGAAAAATAATCGGGAGAGGGAAGATACCGGAGGAGGAGGTGCGTCTTCAGCAGCAGGCAGATGGAATAATATGGAAGTCGTTGCAAGTACAAACCTCGACATTACAGATGATTCATCATTGGAGAACGGGTAATCTTCCAGCCCCATCCGGATTTGCATCTTATAGAATGGGAGGTAGCTGAGGACACGCCAATAAGGAAGATATGGACTAAACTACGTCGGTCCTTTAGGAAGCTGTACTTTCAGGGGGTCGCGCCACAATTAACGACTTTACTTGGGAAGTGGAGAAGTAACTGTGCCCAGAATTCTTGGTGGAATAATATCCAAGATGTGGAACCTAATCAGGTATGGGACCATGATAATATGTTGACTAACTATCAAGTGTGGGTACAGTTTCGGGTCGCCACTATGCAACTGAATACCTTCTATGTCCGGAACCACCAGATCAAATCATGTGAACTTGATGACCGATGTACCAGTACGTGGACATATCTCTGTCATATACTATGGGAATGCCCAAGAGCTCAAGCATTTTGGAGACGTTTGTTACAGCTGTGGTGTGGTAGGATAGTACCGGACTCGAGCATACGACGGTTTCAAGCTTCGGTAGTGACTAGAAGGGCGCCATCAATTGGTTTGAATATCAAGAAGGCGATGATGAATCAACATGGATGGTTCGACGATTCTTGCATAGAAGGTTTTAACCGTCTCTGGAAAGGACTTTGCGGGATTGGCATGGCATCGTTGACAGTTAAGAAACCAAGCAATCTTTCAAGGTATCGTAAAAGATGCATACAAGCATTTGGACTTCATTTGGCGCCAATGTTGAGCCCAAGTCTAAGCGGTAGCGGATTATGAATCAAGGCTATATGCGTCACGCGAAGAAGGAATCCGACTGAAAATTAGTTTACAGTGCATCTTCAATCACCCACCAGCACCGGATCCTGTTGCCTCTAGCCTATTGCCAGACACATGTTGTGAAGCAAGCGACGGAAACATATCCAGAATTTCTGAGCCGAGATTACATTCTAGATTACATATGTTCATAGTAGCTAATAGTTAAGACTAATTAGACGATATTTTACTACCTCAAACTGGCCGTTTTCTGCAACTTGAAAATGAGGCAGCCAATTGCCCACACTGAATTGCATACATTACCACACTAAGAGTGTCAAACTAATATAAAATTGAGTCCCGCCAAGCGGCCGGTGTAGTAGTACTAATTTGACGAAGCAGCAAATCTTAATTAGCTCGAAGTATTGCACTGCATTACCTGCAATTGGAGAGTGACTAAACATCACGTGGTCCATTCCATGCAAATGGCACACTGTACCATGGAAGACAAAAAGTTTGCGGGACAACAGTTTTGGAGACACGAATATGAATGGTCTTTAGCGGCATGAACGATGAAGTTATGGTTGAAGCTAAGGTCGTTTCTTACTAGCTTTAAATACATTTACTGATTCCCCGATGAGAATTTTTTGGCAGCTTGACGGCAGCCAACGTGAACCGTTTGGTACACCACCGCTTGTGTGGGGTGTATTTTCTCGGTGATTTCATTGTTTAGATAGTCGCTAACTTGCGTCACAAGCGGATTGATCACATTTTCAAAGTAGTAGTGAATATATACGACTGAAAAGAAAGGAAGTAGTGGCACACTCTGCAGTGGTAAAGTGTACCATCTTCTTGGTACGAGTGTGCAGGACCTTAATTGTTGTAGAGCAGACGTCCGATTGAGTACAGATACCTCTTGGATCACTAGGAGTGCGCGATGTGAGCACGCTTCTATTTTATTGTAAGTTTAAAATGTATTAGATTTGAAGCCACCTAGAGCTCCGGTGAAGCTTATATAAGGCATTTCGTATTTTATCGTAGCACAATGCCTCATTTTTTTTAGCAGTCTGATGATCACGATAATACAAGTATTATTAAGTAGTACATATTACGCAGTATATACTAGAATATCTATAACTTTTCGTTATCATTATCTTACTTAGCTGTCTGAGAGAGCCTTAAAACCAATTCATGATATTTATTAATACGCCTGGGGGTGTAGCAATTGAGTTTTGCCTTGGCAACAGAATTTCAAATAAGATTGCGCACTGATATTAATAGTAGATAGTATTATTCTGAGATTTGGCTAAAAGAATAGTAAATCTGTCAGATTAAGAGGCTTATTTATTTTTGTGAACCTTATTTAATTATTAAATACGCCATATAACCCTCGATAAGCGCATTTATTTAGCTTATCAGGTGTGCCTTCCAAATCGGGGGATGACAGATTGCGACACCGAACGCCGGTTTGTGACTGGCATTCTGCGACAACAAGTTTTCAAATTGGCGGGAGGCAGAATAACGTTGCTGTTTGAATGCATTTTGCGCTTCATTGTATTACAATATACTCACCCTCTTCCGAGCTAGTTGCATCCGACTCTCGGGCCACCATGCGGACGGCTCAGGCCGTCTTGGTGGATGGTGGCTGGCTTCCTTGATCCGGGTTGAAACGTGACTTGTGCCCGTTCCAACTGCTACCTTGGGGCCTCGCTTCTTCGCCCTTTGATAAGTCCGTAGCGTCAGCTCCAACTCCGTGGTATTTTTCAGTCGTAGCAGCGCCAGCTGGTCTGCCAGCTCCCGGTCGTCCAACGTGCTGATGCAATGCTCCACATATTCTCGGGTAGCTTCCGACCGGCTGACATCTTCTTTAACCGGTATGTTCGCCCTCATTCGTGCGACATTCAGACGCTGGAGGTATTCCAAAGGGGTCTCTCTACCCGTTTCTTGGTATGAAAGTACTGGCGTGCCACCGACATTCCCGATCCACAATATTGCTATCCAAAAGCTTCATCCAATCCCTCCAATCATCTCGGACTTCCCTGTTGAGCTACTGGATCAAGGTTTTAGCCAGACCCTTCATCAAGTCTCCGAAAATCAGGCACTTCGCATAGTCCGGAGTACGGTCTCTGAGGAATGCCGACTTCGTCTTGCTCAGCCATCCTCGGGCTTGGTCGTCATCCATGTCCCGTCCAGTAAATTCCTTCAAATCGGACGTGGCTGACATCCTAACCCTGGTAATCGCCCCTGAGTCCGGATAGAAAGCTTGGCTGAGGCCATATTGGCTCGGCGAGACATCCCTAGATCCAGATCATCCGGATCATAGTGGCACCTGGATGACTTGACTGATTCCATATCCACGTCGCTGAGAGACAGCTTCCTATTCGCTGTCCGTCCAGGTCGGCGACTTGGCCAGCGACTTGGCGAGACGGCATGGGTCTCACTCTGCTTGGACTGCACTGACTCCATGTCTTCATCCTCCGTTGCGCCACTCTCGACCTTACTCTTATTATAGCCGCTACCCAGGAATCCTTGACTGAGTCCCACCGTGCTGCCCCGGCTGAGTCAATTACATCACAGGTCTCAATTAGTTCCTTAATTTCCTCTTGCACTCTCACTCCCCCAGCTCCTCGGATCGGGTATTGTAGTCGGAAATGGTGGTTTTTTGGTCGTTGTTTCCTGCTCCGGGGTTGACGTACTTGAATCTCGACTTGATCGTGATCTGACGGTACACCGGGCCTACTGGTACTGACTCTATTGACCCACTCGAATTTCCCTTCAGAAATGTAGAATCTGTCTATTCGGCTGGCTGATTCTCCACGCCAGAACGTGTAGTCAAGAACATTCTCCCTATTGTCAGAATGCACCGCTGTAAACTGTACCAAGGCCGCGTCCTGCAACTTCCACCTGAGGATTAGTCGTGTCAGTTCTGGGCATTCTGTGGTTCGTCTCCGCACGGGCCCCGTTCTATCTAACGGTGGGGATTCCACACAATTGAAGTCACCACCGAGAATAACTTTAGGGTGCTGCTGTAGGTTCCACGTCTCCATGCCCTTGTAAAAATGCGCCTTTTCCTTCTCGCTTGTTGACGGCGCATATATGTTTACATACTTCCATTCGTTTATCTCCACCGCAATGAACCGCTCCGACCAGCCGCTGATCCGCCACGGTCGTGGTGTCCATCCTCGCCTCGGTGTTAGTAATATTCCCACGCCGCCTGTCTTTTTCAGCGCTAC